>CABHPP010108201.1:0-23829 GCA_902168425.1 Peromyscus attwateri
AGCATTGAAAATTGCTAAAAATGATGAATGTGTGACTCTGGACACAATTAGAGTTTGTGAAATCAACCATACCATTGTTCAGATGTTTGAACATATGTTTGAAACCCCAAAGCATAGCTGTGCAGAATGTCTCCCTGCTGTAAAGTAGTGTTCCCTTCATCTTAAACCTATTCATATTATAAAAATACAACTTAATTTACATTAATTTTTTTGAATTACTGTTTTTTAAAATATCCTATATGTTTCACTCTTTATGTAATTTAACACATTAGCACAATTTTAATACTTCATAACTCTCTGGATTAGAATATTGTGTAACTTCATAACTAAAAGCTAGAAATGTTGGTAAAAATTGTGACATTCCTGCTGACTCTAGTCAAATTAGGTATAAGATAGATCGATAGATAGATAGATAGATAGATAGATATAAAGGTTATATATCTATGTTTGTGTTTGTATTCTCTGTATTTGTATATACACAGACATGCATATAGGTTTTGTTTATTACATTGAGAACCTATAAATATTGCTTTTATTTACCCACAAAAATAATACTTCTTAGTCTTGCAGTCATCCAGCTACATTTTCTAATCTCATCCATATGGATCTACATCAAAATATTAACTTGATTTGAGAATAGCATAAGCTATCAAAGCCTCTGGAAGTTTGATGATGACCATATTTCTGTTCATCCTTCAAGCTTCTTCTCTGGCTTCTCATGAAACAGCTAGGTCTATTCCTGACTCCTCCCTAGTTTTGTGATTTGTTTCTGAACTTTAGAAGGGATTCCTGCCTAAGGCACCGCTCTCTGTCAAACACATTACAGAAAAAATAATTATTTTCTACAGACTTGTGCCCCTCACTTTGGGAAAGAAAATTATGACCTCAAAGCTCAGATACCACTCCTTTCTTGTAAGATCTTTCTCTCTGCCATCACCCCTTTTTTTTTGTTGTTGTTGTTGTTGTTTGTTTGTTTTTTGAGACAAGGTTTCTCTGTGTAGCTTTGCGCCTTTCCTGGAACTCGCTTTAGAGACCAGGCTGGCCTCGAACTCAGAGAGATCAGCCTGCCTCTGCCTCCCGAGTACTGGGATTAAAGGCGTGAGCCACCACCGCCCGGCTCCCTTGTCTTTCATTACCAGGTGCTACATGTTGAACTTCCTAAGTCTAAGATAATCCAATTACTCTTTCTCCACATATTTATATCTCCTATCATGTGGCTTATAGAAGCAAAAGTAAACCTATCCTTTGCACTAATTCTCTAACTAACAAGTTACCTAATAAACATCAGTGAGTCCACAAACAGGGATCTATGATCTTCCAGTAAACAGTCTTTCCAGAGTGGCAGTTGGCGATTTGTCCATCAATTATCTCTGAGGCAAATGACTCAAATGCAGCTATAAATAAAAATCATCACCAAAGCATTTACATATATACAATGACAGTGTTTCTAGGCATCACTCGCATTTCTCTGCTAAGTACAAGATTATGAGTTCAATTACATTGGCCGGCTAAGCAGACTGTGCAGGGAACTCTGAGTATCTGCCTGGATGTCAATCTTACCTTTTTTTTTTTTTTAGCAATAATTTTTCTTTCATTAAGAATAAGATTTTTTTTCATATAACATATTCTAATTATGGTTTTCCTTCCCTCTGTCTTTTCCTAATTCCTTCCCACCTCCCCTCCTATCTGGATCTACCCCATTTCTGTCTCTCCTTAAAAAAACAAACGGGCATCTAAGGGATAATAATAAATATGGTATGATAAAACAAAAACAAATGCATCATAATGAGACAAAAATAAAGAAAAAAAGGGAGACAAGTTCAGGAAAAACACAAGATGCAGAAACACTCATTCATCCACTAAATAATCCCATAAAAACATTAAACTGAAAGCTATAATATATAAGTAAAACTTGGGGGTAAAAAATAATTAATTAATTAATTAATAGATAGATGATAGATCGATAAATAGATAGATGGATAGATGTTAGATACAATAAATTAAAACTAAAGACTAAATTTTTTTTTTAAATCCCCATTAAAACACTATGAGACAAGGAACTTCCAAAGATGCCATTGAGCTCATTTTCTGTTGACTGTCTCCTGCCAAGCATGCACTCTACCCTTAAGAGTAGTTTATTCCTTAGTGAGGCTTCCTTGGAGAACACTTATCTTCCATTTGCAAGTGCTTATCAATTGGAAGCAGCTTCTTGGTTAGAATGGGGGGATCCATCCACTTCTCTTTTGTCTCTAGGCCCCCGTTGGGTGCAGACCCATGCAGGCCCTGTGCTTGCTGCCTCAATCTCCGTGAGTTAATATGTGCAACAATCCTGGTGATTTAGAGAGCTTTGTTACCTGGTGTTCTCCATCCCCTTTGGCTCTTACAATCTTTCTGCCTTCTTTTCCACAGGGTTCCCTGAGTCTTGATGGGAGAGAATTTATGGAAACCTCCCATATAGGGCTAAGTGTTCCATGTTCTCTCAATCTCTGAAGATTGTCTGGCAGAGGATCTCTGTATTTGTTCCCGTCTGCTCCAGGAGGAAGCTGCTCTGCTGATGGCTGAGCAAGGCACTGATCTAGGAATATTGCAGAATGTCATTAGGAGTCATTTTATTGCTTTGTTTCTTTAGTAGAACAGTAGTATTTGGCTTTGCCCTTGTCCCTGGGATATCTAGCCTCAGGTTCTTGGTCATGCAAATGCTGTCAGGTATGAGTTCCATCTCATGGAGTGGGCCTTAAATCAAATTAGATATTACTTGGTTACTCCCAAAAACTCCATGCCACAAATTGGACGGTTTATAGCTGGATTGGTGTTTACGGTTCCCCTTTGGTAATGTGCAGAGTACATTCTGGTACCAAGAACACTTGCAAAGTAGGGGTGAAGGCTCTGTGTAAGCACCAGATGGACTTCTCCACATTGAAAGAGTTGTGTGGGTGTTATTCTCAGCAATGGGGCCTTGCCATCACTTTGCCAAGGTTTTTAGGGGACTCCTGTGAAACTCCTTTGGCCAACAAGTTGATTAGATGTATCTCATTCCTGGTACTAAAGTTCATTTGGTAAGAGATATCCAGTGGGGCTTTGTCTCCCCCAGTATTTGGCAATTTCATTTAGATCACCTTCACATATGTATATAATTTAGGAAGCTTCAACTGTATTAGGTTTCCATACTGCTCCTCAAATGGCCCTTAATTTTAGCTGTCCTTTTATGTATTCCCTCCCTCCTCCCCTTCCTTCCTACCCCCCCATTTGCTCCTCCAGTTCCAGCCCCCACCCCATTCATCCATAACTATCTATTCTATTTACTCTTCTTAAGGAGATCTGCCCCTCCCTTAGCATAGATAGCAAATTAGTTTCATAATTTTAGTTATAATTTTAAACTCTTAAGAAACATGGCCTCAAGAGGTGGCTCTTAGGGTAAAATTTGAAGTTATGCAGAATTTAAACTGTTAAGTGAAATTTGAATTCCTTGCTATTATTATGGTCTTCTAGTTCATTTGTCTTAGTTAAAAAAAATTGCACACCAAACTAAAATGTCTGTGGAAAGTGAGAATTGTTAATGAAGGACAGCAATAGAAAATGATGATGCTAAAGAGGATGGGCCACCCCTGCAAGAGAATATTAATATCATTGTTCCCTATAATCATGTCCCCACTATTCAAAACCACTTATGGGACGTCTCATAATAACAACTACAATGGTGTATGTACACAAAAAGATAACAATATTTTTCAGCTGTGATGTGAATTTTACTCATTTACTTCTACTATCCTTCCTTCCTTATAATTATGGTCATAAATATAGCAGTTCCACTGAATTCACAGTATATTGCATTGAAGATTTCTTAAACCATGGATTGTGAACTCCTATGGAGAAAAGTGAAGTATAAATATAACAATGGTATTAGCACACTCCATAATCTCTGGTTTTTATATTTCAAATATTAGAGAAATGTGTGGCCTTTAAAGAAATTTTTACTTAAAATGACTTCTGCTTAGGGGGGAGTGGCTTAGACCTGCCTCAGCTTAATGTACCAGGCTCTGCTGACTCCCCATGCCTTGCCTTGGAGGAGGTGGGAATAGGGGCGGGCGGGCGGGGGTAGGGGAATAGGCTTGGGGGCAGGAAGAGAAGGGAATCTGTGGTTGATATATAAAATGAATAGGAAGTTTTTTTAATAAAAAATGACCTCTGCTGACTGGATTATAACTTCTGTTTTGTTTTTTTTTTCTTATTTAAAAGCTCCACAATACACCCCCACTTTGTTCCTTTTCTGTGGCTAAGTCCTCCAGAAAGGAACCATAGACAGTCAGATACCTTAACGAGTATGAGATGAGACAGTTTGAGTTCACACCCTAATATTTACTCCTCTATAGTACAATGTGTTCTTCAGCCGTGTAATAATGTAATAAAATATACATTTAATATTCCAAGAAAAGCTTTGCTGTAATCCAAGACACATAAATGACTCTAAAAGTCTGCATAATATTGTGGGCAATAGAGGAAGAAATCAGAGAGACAAGTCACCTACTAGGACTACATGTGGCTACATGATCCCCACAGCAGGAATAACAGAGGAGTCTCCCAAGATGATTTTGAGATCACATGAACAACAGCAGTGAGGTAAATTTGGTATTCTTAAGATGACAGAAGAGGATAGTTGATAAGAGATCTTTCCAATAATGGACCTTTACCAACAACATTATATTGACCAAATGTTTTCACAGCATAACAACAAAACAATAGTTCAAAGCTGGGAGAATCTTGGCATATGAATTCTTAATAAATTCTGTCTATTTTTACAAAAGATAATTTTATTCCCCTTATGTTCTTCTCTTTTCTAATCCCCAGATTTCATAGTCTCCATCAGATACTCAGGCTGAGGAGACCAAAAGGCTAATATGTAAGTTCTACATATGTTAACCATCCTCCATCTGTAATATCAATCATATTTAATTTATGTTCTAGTTTTGTTTGCATTTACAGGTCACAATCCATCATTAAGAGAAGTCAGAGCAGGATCTCAAACAGAAACTGTGGAGGAACTCTGCTTACTGTCTGGCTTTCTGGGTGAATACCTTGCTTATGCTCAGTTAGCATTTTTGTTTAGCACAGGCCTGCCTGCTTAAGAATATAGTACTACCCACAATGGGCTGTGCCCAGCCCTCCCATAAGTCATCAGTCAAGAAAATCATTTACAGACATAGCTACAGAGTAATCCCTCAATTAAGGCTCCCTTAGACTATTTCGGGTAGACAGTTATAGCTAATACAATACACTTAATTTCTATAATTAATATATACCCCAAATTAACAATATAATTAATATACATTAATTGATTCACCAAACATATTTTTGTTTAAATATTCAGTAATCAAATTATCTATTGGGTTTGTACAGTCAGTAAAGAATAAGACATCAAATCCTCATGATATGAAATTATTTGCTAGTTGAAATAATTGCCTTTAATTCATCCTTGCATAACATATGATGCCAGGCACAGGTTTCATCTTGTGTAGAAGGACTTAAATCCAATCAGAAAGTGGTTAGTTACTCCCAAATGTTCCTGTCACTATTGCACTGGTGGGTATGTCTAACCATCCTAGCTATTATCATAGCTCATGGGCTTCACAGCTGGAATTCTTCTAATACTGTGCATAGCACCTATGAGCACTATGAAAACTAGCCAGTGTAATGATTCTTACAGGTCAATATCAACTTCATTTACCATGTTCTATGACTCAACTATGTGGTGTCTTCAGCAATATGGTCATACCACTACATTCTTGGAGATAACCAAGAACATGGGCAATAGCTTATAATGTATTGGAGTATATGGGACCTCGATGGAAAAGAACTCCAAAATAAATTCTCTAGCACTGGCTTCTTATTTGTTAGCCTCTAGTGTCCAGTAAGGACACCTTATACAAGGTAACTCTATTTTAATGCACACAGACAAACACACACACACACACACACACACACACACACACACACACACTCACATGCAAGCACATGTGCTCATATAGCTTTTAAATTTTAGTCTATTTATGTGGTAGATTGTGTTTATTGATTTACAGATGTTGAACTATCCTTGTATCTCTGGAATGAAGCCTACTGCATAATGATGGACAATCTTTTTGTGTGTTCTTGAATTTAGTTTGCAAGCAGTTTATTGAGAATTTTTGTGTCTAGGCATCAGACATATTGACTTACAGTTCTCTTTATTGGTTCTTTTCTGGATTTAGTGTCAGGGTAATACTGGCTTTGTAAAACGAATTTGGAAATGTTCCTCCTTTTTCTATTTTGTGGAATAGTTTGGAAAGTATTGGTGCTATTTCTTATTTCTCATTTTTTTTTGTTTTATTTTTGAGATGACAGCATAATTACATCAATTCTCTCTTCATTTTCCTCCATCTGAATCCTCGAATATACCCCTTCCTATGCTTTCAAATTCATGGCGTCTTTGTGTGTGTGTGTGTGTGTGTGTGTGTGTGTGTGTGTGCGCGCGTGCGTGCGTGTGTGTATGTGTGTGTTCCTAAATATAACTGATTCAGTATGTTTTCAGGACTGACCATTTTGTAGTGGATAACCAGTTGGTGTCCTTTTTCCTGGAGAAGACTATTTCTCTCACACTCAGTATTGCTTAGTTGCTTGTAGTTCTTTGTGTAGAACTGAAGTTTCATGGTCTTTCCCCCGTTCGTTGTGGCAGGTTTATAACATTTATCCTTGTTCAGCTAATGTTTGGGTAGTCATATAGATGAGACTTTATGGGTGTATCTTCTGACATTACACATCTCACAGCAAACGTCCTGATCTTCTGGCTCCTCTAATCTTTCTGTCCCTTCTTCCACAATGTTCTCTGAGCCTTGGGTGTGAGAGTGTTTTATGGATGTCTCCATTTGTACTGGGCTCCACAATTCTGCCTTTTGATTTGCTATAGTTTTCTCTAAAGGTCTCTGTCTATTGCAAAGAGAAGTATCCTTGATGAGGAGTGGAGACTACACTTATTTGTGGTTATAAGGACAAATGTTTTAAAAAAATTCTTTTGTTGCTTTGTTTTTGTTTCTATATCATTAGTTACAACCCTGATTTTGAATACCTTTTCTTGTTTACTTTTTGGGGTGTTGCTCCGCCATCAGCTTCAGGTACATCATTACATTATTAATTTGAGAGCTCTCAGTTTTCTAATGTGGGCATATAGTGCTATAAGCTTTCCTCTTATGACAGCTTTCATCGTGTCCCATGGACTTTGATGTGTCATGTTTTCATTTTCATTTAACTCTAGAAATTTTTTAATTTCAATTTTTTAATTTATTTTGTGATTTTATTTGTATCGCTATTTTGTCTGCATGTATGTCTATGTACCATGTATGTGCCTGGTCCTGGTACCCATGGAGGTGAAAGGGGGATTTAGAAGCCCTGGAACACAACGTGTTTGTTGCAAATGGAACCTGGGTTCTCTGGAAGAGCAAATCAATGTGTATAACCACTGAGCCATCTCACCTGCCCATTAATTTCCTTCCTAACTTTTTTGTTCATTCAATTTTGGTTCAGTCATATTCTGTTTAGTTTCCATGAATTTGTGTAGTTTTGTGGTTTTTGTTGTTGCTGTTGATATCCAACTTTAATCTATGGCTATTAACTGGAATGTAGGATGTGCTTTCAGTTTTCCTATATTTCTTGAGACTAGATTTGTGCCCTAATATCTGTTCAGTTTTAGAAAAGGACCATGGATGCTAAGAAGAAATTTTGTTCTATAGTGATTAGGCAGAATGTTCTGAAGAGATCTGTTAAATCCATTTGATTTATGAAGCCATACACCACCAGAGTTTCTCTAGTTAGTGGTTTCACTTTCCCTCTGATGACCTCTTTATAGGTGAGTATGGAATATTGAAATCATGTAGTATCACTATGTGAGGGTCAATATGTGGTTTTTAGCTGTACTAGTATTTCTTCTATGAACCTGGATGCCCTTGTGTTTGGTGCATATATATTTAGGATTGTAATTTCTTATTGTTAGATGTTTTCCTTTAATGAATATAGAGTATCCCTCTTTACCTCTTCTGATGAAAAGTGGTTTGGATTTTTTTTTCAGAAATTAGAATAGCTATAGCTACGTCTGTCTTAGTTTCATTTGCTTGGAACACCTTTTACCTAGTGTCTATCATTAGTCATGAGGTATGTCTTTTAGAGACAGCAAAAGATGAATCTCTTTAGTGGGGAGTTGAGACTATTAATATTTAAATTTACTAGTGAACACTGTGTGTTGATTCCTGTCATTTTGTTGTTTCTTAGTGTTCTGTTTGATTCAGTGTTCTAGAATTGATTATTGGTCCCTTGTGCCTTCTTGGGTATGTTTTAACTCTCTTCAGACCTAAATATTGCTTCTATTGTCTTCTGTACAGCTAGCATGATGTTCACAAATTATTTAAATCTGCTTTTAAATCATGGAAACTTTAGCTCTCTCCTTCAGTTATGACTGATAGTTTTGCTGGGTGTAATCTCTGGGCTGGCATCTGAACTTATCAAATATTAGTCCAATCTTATGGGCCATTTTTTATATGTGACTTGATCTTTCCCTCTTGCTGCTTTCAATATCCTTTTTTTTATTCTATACATTTAGTCTTTTGATTATTATATGACATAGAGAGTTTCTTTTCTTCTCCTAGTTGATGTTCTGCATGTCTCTTGGTTTTTAATAGGCATCTCTTTCTTTAGATTAGGGAGGTTTTCTCCTATGGTTTTGTTGAAAACGTTTTCTGTACCTTTGACTTAGTTCTCATATCCCTCTCCTATAGTATAGCTATTATTCATGGAATAGGTCTTTATATAGGACCCCAGAGTTCCTGCGTGTTCTGTTCCCACATAATTTTTTTCAGGGGGTGTGGGTGTCATTTTCTTTGACTAAGTGATTCAATTCCTCTACCTTGTGTAAGATTTGAAATTCTCTCTTCCACATTGTCCAATCTACTGATGAGGTTTTCCTCTGAAATTTTTGTTTAAATTTTTAAAATTTCTTCTCAAATGTTATTTCATTTTGGCTTTTTTTTCCAGAGATTTTATTTATTCATTAAATTCTGTTTCCATGTTTTAAAACATTTTCATCATTGTATTGAGTAAAATTTATGTTTTTATGGTCTTCATTCTGGCATTTATTCATATCCCCTTCAAGTTCTTTGATGACATTTATCACTGTTACATTGAGAACATTATCTTATGTCATCTAACTTGCTTTTCTCATGGGACATTTCAATGGGGGTACTAATTTTTGGTGGAGACTTGTTGCTTTAGTTATTCTTTGTGACATGGATATTAGAACTTACATTTTTAGATCAATATTCTTTCTAAACTACCTCGAAAATATTGAGATGCATTTAAATGGTGACATGTAGGTCAGTGATTCAGCACAGCCTAATGCTTCACATCAGAGTATTAGCCTACCATGCATCAGGATTGTAAGAACAGAAATATCCTAAGCACATGATATTCCTGCACAAAAGTACTACCATAAAAGTGAGGTTAATCAATCTGCACATCTACCTCATTATATTCTGGTTAGTGAAATGTCAAAAGGTAGTACTTTAAGGGCAAATTTATCATTTCACTCTTACATGATGTAAGCTTTGCTCAGTGGATGTGATGTGAACAATTCTAAATCTATCAGGTTGTCATCATCTGGCTAATGACTCAACCGTTTATAACAAAAAATTATACAGCATAGCTTTTATGTGTAGACTGAACTGATTACAAAAATTAAAATATATGACTCAATTTTAATTTAATAACATGAAAACAAAAATGAATATTACAAATATAACCAATTTTAATAAACAAATTAAATTAAATATGTAATGAAATAAAGTTATGCAATTCTTTTTTGTTTCTATGGAAATAAAATACTTTTAAATGGTTTCAAAGAAATCCTGCTGAGATTATTAGTTAGAAAATGGAAGTGTGAGCTATGAAAAGTGACTTTAATTTTGTTTGCTTCATTTTGTTGTGAAATTTCAAGCTATAGAGGAGCCAAAATCATTTGAACACCTGCATTAACACAAGCTGAGTTCTATTGTGAACATTTTACACAAACCTTTTCTTCTGGTGCTATGCATCTAGCACAGGTCCTCATGATGTGATGTGATTGCTCTTCCACAGAGCTGCAACTCTACCATATATGTTTAGGATATACCTACTTAACCCTCGTCAGTGCATTACCTGTTTATTAGTTCATTTGAAATTTGCAAATGTACACTCTGGTGGTTTGCATAGTATTTCCCCATAATCTCAGGCGTTTGAACACGTGCGGAAGAGGTTTAAATAGTATAAACTTGTTGGAGGAAGCAGGCCACAAAAGCTACCTTTGAGAGTTTATAGACCGTTGGCATTTTGAATTTTTCTTCTCTGCTTCAGGCATACAGTTCAAAATATGAGCCATCAACTTCAAGCTCCTGATACCATGCCTGTTCCACTATTATGGATTCTCATCTTCTGAAGGCATAACACAAAATAAACTCTTCCATAAGTTTTCTTCATGGTATTTGTCACAGCAATAGAAAAAATTAATTAATACATGCATGATATTTAAAAACACTATAGCATATATGATTTCAGATTTCAACACTTATACATATTTTATTTCATTGAGTTAAATTCTACAGAGTCAACACTGAGTTCTATCCTTACTGACTATCATGCTGACAAACACA
This sequence comes from Peromyscus attwateri, assembly GCA_902168425.1. Taxonomy (NCBI): domain Eukaryota; kingdom Metazoa; phylum Chordata; class Mammalia; order Rodentia; family Cricetidae; genus Peromyscus; species Peromyscus attwateri. The sequence goes on from CABHPP010108201.1 coordinate 10,701, forward strand.
TGCACCTTTTGTATACAATACTTTATCAAACATTAGGATGGTCCCAGAAACTCCATTCTGTACTTGTTTATAAGAAATCCCTCAATCCAGTTCCTACAGAAACAACCAAGGTTGGGGAAGATTAGTTGTCCTTGTCCTTGAAATTCAGATAGATGGATCCATATATAATATGTACACTGATATGTAGGTCTTCCCCTCTCTGCATGCATTGAGATTCATCCATATTCTAGTGATTAAGTAGTTCATTGATTTTTTTTTTTTTTGAGAAATGCCTCAGCCTCTGTGCCCACTCCTTATTGATGGGAAATACTTAGTTACCACAAGGAATTATGCTGTGACATTTTTGGGGAAAAAAAACTTGGAAAATGTCTTTGTTGCTTTTCTATTGCTGTGATCAGACAACTTATGAAAGAAAACATTTCACTTTCAGATGGTTAGGGTCCATGACCATCATGGCAGGGAACATGGCAGCAAACAGGCAGGCATAGCTCTGGAGCAGTAGCTTAGAGCTCACATCTTGAGACACAAGGTTCAGGTTCTGGTCCCAAAGAGGATGGAAGGGGTGGGGGGGATACAATCTGAGTGTGAATCAGGTTGTCTGCCAGTAGCCTTTAGTTGAGAAAATATTACACCTCTTATATTGTATAGTTGTACATAAGATTAAAAGGGAGACAAGGGGCATGTGAGTTGGGGTGTGGCTTGCCATCAGGGGTTGAGGAATCTAGCATTGACCTTGACAATAGGCACCTTGACATATGTTAATGGAAGGACCATTATCTCTTGCTAGAGATAAGAAGAATGGCTGTTTTGTCAAGCAGGAGGAACTTTCCTCAAGCTTCCAGAGGAAGGGAGATCCTTATCCAAATGACTGACCTTGGGAAAAGAACTGCTGGGGAGGAGACACTGTGTCACAGTTTCTTAGTCTTATTATGTGAACCTGTTCCTCCCATAAGACTTCTAAAAAGGAAGGTCCTGATGTCTTACTATTTTCTCATTATACTGTACCATTCCGATTTCTCCATATTTATTAACTGAACTCTTGCCTTTAATGGCCTAAGGCTCTGGATCTGAATTGTAGGCATTTCATTCTTGGGATCAGGTATATCTAGTAAATCACTAACATTCCTGTTCTTGGTGTAATTAGGAGGGCACAATGGAATTTCTGGTTCTGTAGTAGTTGGAATTTTTTCCAGAGAATTATTTTGTTTAGAGAGGCTACCGTTGTACATATTTTTATCCTTTTACCAAAGCCCACACAAAATTTCCCATAGGGAAAGGCATTATTATTGAGAATCATTAAAAATGAAGTAAAAAGGAGCTAGAGAAGTGTGGTCTGCAGTGTTGAAATGCTAGAACTTTGTCAAGCAGCAATGATTGTTATTTACTAAGCAGCGCAATGTTATTCATTAATTGGTGCTGTATACCATGTGAGAAAAGCCATGGGGTACAACAAAACCCACTATAAGAATTTATTAAGGGAAGGGATTAGGAAAAATATGCATAGGCCTATGGAATGACTGTGCAGGAAAAGGGGGAGGGGAACCCTCCTTTATAGGTTTCCCCACACGCATGTGCATATGGACTTACATAGCTATGCCATGCCTGCGCATAGATTATGTGATCATGCAGCTCACAAATTATGTGATCACACAGCACACAGATTATATAGGAAGTAAGGCCCTGGGATGACTAAGCATCTTGCAAGCGCATGTGAGGTCATGTAGCTGGGGGAGTGGCTAGGAATTCTAACAATGGTCACCATATAATCCATGCCAACAAGACAAGGGAATGCCATGGGCTTCTGAAACCTCAGAGCCCACCCTCAGTGACATACTTCTTTCAACAAATCTATATGTCCCAATCCTTCCCAAACAGTTCCACCAATGGAGGAACTTGTATTCAAATATATGATCCTATAGAGGGCATTCTTTCAAAACAGAACAGAGGACACAACCTTTACTTTCACTTAAGTAAAATCCTAAGTGCAAAATTATATAATGAAGGTTCATGTTCAACTTTAGAAGAAGCTGCCAAAACTTTCAAAGTGATTCCGACTGCTCTCGCATTTAAAATAAAAGCAAATGTTTGAAAAATGGTTGGATACTCCTATGATCCTGCCACTATTGCAACAATGGCATCTTTCCAGGCAAGTCACTATGACAACTCATAGAATTCAGGGCTGAGTGTGTGTTATTATTACTTTTCTCCATCCAGAGAGATCATGCATCCAAGAATATTTAGAGACCACAAACTTATCCTGAAGGACTAAAAAGAAACACAGTAGGTAGGGAAGGGTGAATGAATTGACAAACAGTTGAGGGAGGGAATGAATATAATCAAAAGATATTGTATGACCCTTCTACAGAACTAATATTTTCAATTAAAAATTAAAAAGGTTTGAAGAACACTGGTTTGATGTAAAAACTTCCATAGCAACATGAAAATCATAAGAAGTGCAACCAGAACAACAGACAGACAGACACACACACACACACATACACACACACACACACATACACACACACACACACACACACACACACACACACACACACACACAGAAAACAAATAAGCTACTCCTAGTTTCTTTGGATTATATGCCAGGGCTTATTAAAAGGTAACAAAACATTTAGTGTTATTTGCCTTCAAGCCATTTTTATGTGTAGTAAAATATGATATAATTCTTAATTTAAAATGTATAGTATAATAAATTCAAAATTCATAAAATTTACATAGGATATTGATATTTGTTAATATAAAATGACAGCTATAATTGTTAATATCATAGCTTCTATTTGGAATTTGTAAATTAAAGGCTAAATAACAGTTTTGCTCTATCTTTCCTTCCCAAAGAAATTATGCATTCATGCATAAATCTCTTATCTATTCTAATTAATTTATGGAGCCATTATTATGAGCCAAGTATTGTTCTATATCTAGAATAAAGCAAATATAATTATAGTTTTATATTTAGTTTTACTATTCATCCATCATATTATTCAAAAATTTTAACACACATTCTTCTTGTTGTTTTTAATTGCTTTTTTGTTTTCTATCATTTGTAGTTAGAACACATTCAACCTGAAAACTTCAGTTCAGAAAAACTTTACAACAGCAATAACAGAGAAAGCAAAGGGAAATGGCAGAGTCATGGAAACTCTTATTCTGGCAAATCCATTTGAGTATGGTCTTCTCTGAGAAACTTTTTTGAACCCCTCAAAACAAAACAAAGGCAAGAAAAAATGCAAACCTTATCAAAGGCATTGATTTCTGCATGATACTAAAGACAATTATGCATGGGCCACTTTGTCTTCCAACCAGTTCAATGCTCACTGGACTTGAGGGACCCAATTGCCACGCTAACTGCCCTGCAGGCTGCTTTCAAATGTCCCTTCCAACTTTAAGTCCATCTGTTCTGTTTTTTGTTTGTTTGTTTTGTTTTGTTTTATGTTCTTAATCAATTTTTTATTTTATTTTTTCATTTATTTATTTTTAAAAAAGGGTTTTTTTTCATTTTACACACCAATCTCAGTTTCCCCTCCCTCCCCTTCTTCCACCCCCCCACCTCCCTCATCCCACCCCCCCATCCACTCCTCAGAGAGGGTAAGGCCTCATTTGGGGAGTCAACAAAGTCTGGCATACTAAACTGAGGCAGGACTAACTCCTCACTCCCCACCCCCACCCCTGCCATATCAAGGATGAGCAAGGTATCCCACCCTAGGGAATGTGTTCCAAAAAACTATTTCATGCACCAGGGATAAGTCCTGGTCACACTGCCAGGGGCTTCCCAAACGGATCTAGTCACATAACTGTCACCCGCATTCAGAGGGTCTAGGTCAGTCCCATGCAGGTTCCCCAGCTGACAAGCCAGTGTCCATGAGCTCCCACCAACTTGGGCCAGCTATCTCTGTGGTTTTCCTGATCATGATCTTGACCTCACTTGCTCCTGTGATCCCTACTTCCTCTCTTCAACTGAAGTTGAGGCGCTCAGCCCAGTGTTTGTTTGTGGATTACTGCATCTGCTTCCATCAGTTACTGGATGTAGTTTCTGTGATGAAAATTACAGTAGGCACCCACTCCATTATTGCTAGGAGTCTTAGTTGGTGTCATCCTGTTGGGTTACTGGGAATTTCCCTAGCACCAGGTTTCTCTACAACCCTCTAACAGTTCCCTCTACCAAGATATCCCTTTGATTGCTCTCCCTCTCCATCCCTCCCTCCACTCAGCCATCTCAGTCTCTCCTGTTCCCATTCCCTATCCCTACCCTTCTACACCCCCTCCCAGTTTACCAGGGAGATCTTAACTATTTTCCCTTCCTCCATGTGTATCCCTTATAGGGTCATCTTTTTTACCTAGATTTTCCAGGGTTGTAGATTGTAGCCTGGTTATCCTTTGCTTTGTGTCTAATATCCATTTAAGAGTGAGTACATACCATGTGATAAAACCACATGTTCATCTCATTAAATGCTGAAAAAGCCTTGTAGCATGAATCTTAAAAGTCTTATTAATAAGATCAAACCTGAGCCGGGTATTAGGGTGAACACTGGAAGGTCAGAGACACAGAATAAGCCACAGCTATCTCACCTCGCAGGATCCTCAGCTGGTCTTGTTTCCTCAGACTGGAGGCCTCTGAGTCTTCATCCAGAATGGGTCTCAGCTGAACTGCTGCTAGAAGCCTGAATGCTTAACCAGCCCAATGCTTCTCCAGGCCAAATGCCTACCCAGGCCAAATGCCTCTCCAGGGCAAATGCCTCTGCAGGGCAAATGCCTCTAGTTTCTGGTCCTCACGCCTTATATACCTTTCTGCTTTCTACCACCACTCCCTGGGATTAAAGGGGTGCTTTCTGGGATTAAAGGCATTGTCACCATGCCTGGCCATTTCTAATGTGGCCATGAACTCACAGAGATCCAGAGGGATTTCTGTCTCTGGAATGCTAGGATTAAAGGCGTGTGCTACCACTGCTTATCCTCATGTTTAATATTGTGGCTGTTCTGTCTCTGACCCCAGATAAGTTTATTAGTGTACACAATATATGGGGAACACAATACCCCCACAAAGCCTTCAACAAAATCCAACACCCATTCATGATAAAGGTCTTGGAGAGATCAGGGATACAAAGAACATACCTAAGCACAATAAAGGCAAGCCAACAGCCAATGTCAAACTTATGGAGAGAAACTCAAAGTGATTCCATTAAAATCAAGAACAAGACAAGACTGCCCACTCTATATCTATTCAATATAGCACTTTAAGTTCTAGCTAGAGCAATAAGACAACAAAAGGAGATCAAGGGGATACAAATTGGAAAGGAAAAAGTCAAACTTTCACTCTTTGCAGATGATATGATAGTCTACATAAGTGACCCCAAAAATTCTACCAGGAACTTCTACAGCAGATAAACACCTTCAATAATGTGGCAGAATACAAGATTAACTCAGAAAAAAGTCATTATCCCTCCTATATACAAATGATAAATGGACTGAGAAAGAAATCAGAGAAACATCACCCTTTACAATAGCCACAAACAACATAAAATATTTTGGGGTAACTCTAACCAAATAAGTGAAAGACCTATGTGACAAGAACTTTAAGTCTTTAAAGAAAGAAACTGAAAAAGATATCAGAAAATGGAAAGCTCTCCCGTGCTCTTGGATAGGTAGGATCAACATAGTAAAAATGGCAATCTTACCAAAAGCAATCTACAGATTCAATGCAATCCCCATCAAAATCCCAACAAAATTCTTCACAGACCTTGAAAGAACAATACTCAACTTCATATGAAAAAACAAAAAAACCCAGGATAGCTAAAACAATCCTGTACAATAAACTTCCAGAGACATCACCATCTTTGACTTCAAGCTCTACAATAGAGCTATAGTAATAAAAACAGCTTGGTAGTGGCATAAAAACAAGCACATAGATCAATGGAATCAAATCAAAGATCCTGACATTAATACAAACACCTGATTTTTGACAAAGAAGCTAAAATACAATGGAAAAAAGAAAGCATCTTCAACAAATGGTGGTGGCATAACTGGATGTAGACATGAAGAAGAATGCAAATAGATCCATATATATCCCCATGCACAAAGCTCAAGTCCAAATGGATCAATCTCAACATTAATCCAGCTACACTGAACCTGACAGAAGAGGAAGTGGGAAGTAGCCTTGAACACATTGGCACAGGAGACCATTTCCTAAATACAGCACCAGTAGCACAGACACTGAGAGCAACGATTAATCAGTGGGTCCATCTGTTCTGAATTTAGTTCCTGAGCATTCATTCACATGTTCACAGAGGGTATTCCTTACTAGCCATACTCCTTGTTCTCCACTGGAACTTCAGTAGCTGTGTTTCATGGTAAAAATCATATAATTTCAGGCATTGGTTATAGACCTACTCATTCCCAAAGTGACATCCAAAGAAAGTTGCTGCCCTTCAATACAAATACCTAGCACATTGTGGAGTTTTTTCTGCCATTTACACACATTCCTTCAAATGGCCTGGAATTATCAGATACATTAGTCATGCATTTCTTAAGATGAGCAGATCTAGAAAGAATACTGACAATAACATTTTAGCCATCTCATATCTTTCAGGTCTTTGACTCCATGTTATTATCCTAGAACTGTTTTAATAAACTCAGTAGCTTGAATACACCAGATATTTACCTCATGATTTTAGAGGCCAGTAGTACAGGCATGGGCATTATGGTAGTTTGAATGACAATAGTACCATAGGCTCATGTTCTTGAATATTCGGCCCCCAGTTGGTAGAACTGTTTGGAAAGAATTAAGAGGTGTGGCCTTGTTGGAGGAGGCGTGTCCCTGGGAACAGGCGTTGAGGTTTCAAATGCCCATGCCATCCCTAGTGAATTTTCTCTGCCTTATGCTTGTATCTGGAGATAAGAGATACTGCTTCAGTGCCATGTATTTCTTCCTGCTGCCATGTTCCCTACAATAGTTTTATGGACTCTAACACTTTGAAACTTTGAGTCCCAAATAAACTCATTCTTCTATAACTGGCCTTGGTCATGGTGTCTTATCACAGCAATAGGAAAATAACTAAGACATTTTTCTTCTGCCTAAAGGCTGTGAAAGAACTGGGATTGGCCTTCTCAGTCACTGGTAGCTCCAAGGCATTCTTAATTTGAAGTTATAACACTAATGTCTTCCCCCATTTTTAACAACACCTTCCTGTCCACGTGTTCTTTCTCTTTTTTTTTTCTTTCCTCTCTCGTCTTTGTATCCAGATTCAGCTCTCCTGTAAGATGATATTGTCTAGATTTTACCATCATTTACATCTTTTTCAAAAAAGATTGTTTCCAGGTGTGTGTGTGTGTGTGTGTGTGTGTGTGTGTGTGTGTGTGTGTGTGTGTATTAGAGACAGATAGAGGCCAGACTGGATTCAAACTCACAATTCTCCTGCTTTAGCCTCCCAACTGCAGGGAATACAGGTGTGAGACATTCTGCCAACTGGCATGTATATATTTGGCAGACTATAATTGACTCCATTACAAGCTCTGCCAACATTCTGTTATAGTCTATTATTCTTCTTATAGTCCTCATGTATTTCTACATTAAATAGAGAATTTTGCCAAGGTTCACACAACTTATTGTCTGATATCTTTTAGACAATGTCATTGAAGTATGAACATTTTTCATTTATTTCTAAAGAACACATTTGAGGTAATACAATAGTCTTTGATTTAGTGATCACTACCATTAAGTGGAAAGTTGAGGAAATAGAACAAACACACTTTTATTCATCTTTCTACATCAAATTTTTAGGGGTTTCTTAAAAACAGTCTACGGTAACATTTTTTAGGGACCACTAGGGTTTTACCTTCCTCTCAAGAGAATTATATGAACAGCTGACCTTTCAAATGAAATAGCATAAAGGAATGCACATAGAATGAACCTACCCATCACTATGACTGCACCCTATCAAGACTCCTAAACTTGCAATCTGAGAATGAAATAAATAACTGAAGTTATTGGTGTTCCTTGATAGACCTCAAGCCTAAGATCTATACATTTTATATTCATTTCTACTAGGTTGTTTCACTCAGATGTCTCACCTTTGCATTTATTCTTTTGTGTGACTCCTCCATGTATCCCAGGATGCTTGCAGCCTGTACTCGCCAGTGCCAGGAGTACTGCTTGACATATAACAATAAAGCATCTCCAGACATGCACACAGTCCCCAGGGCAGAAAGCCACTCTTGGTTGAGAACAACTACTCAAGTTGAATACTATTAATATTTATATATGCAAAAGTACATTCTATTACTTTAAAGTTATGAAGTCATTTTCTGAGAAGCAACTGCTTTCAAGTTAAAAATAGTTTAACATTTTAAATTCTTGTGGTCTTAATTTTTTCATTCAGTGTATTTTTAGATGAGTACAACATCTATTTCAGCTTTTTGGGGAATTGTTAAAAATTTTTTCAGTTTAATAGGGTTATTTGAGCCTCTTATATTTCAGGTCATTAATTTTAATGGTTAAGACTGTGTTATATGGCATTTTCTGGAGGTGAAGGTGCATACTGATAATTCTACTCATGTACAGGGAAACATCATTTTCCTAGGTAAAGACAAACCATTACTTTAAATTCAGAAACATTTAGATTCTAAGGCTCTGATACCATTTCCTTTAAGGGACCATTAGCCTCAATGTATGGAATAATAGTTCACCATTTTGTTCCCACTTATAATTCATTTAGAGAAATAGAAATCTGCTAAAAACATATGGCTGGATTTATGGGTCACCTGTCACTGTAATGCAATAGGAAGAGTTTCTAATTGAACTGGAATAAAGAGAAAATAAAGGAACTTATGAAACAATGGCCCATTTTACATTGCAGATAGTACCAGAAAGTTACCTAATTATTAACATTTCAGATCTGTTCTTCAGGTGCCAAACCTATTGGCACATGCCAATAGATATGCCAAAAACTATTCAAGCCACCCAAAACACTGAAGCCAATTGTTTTTCATATTTCAGAATCTAAGAAATTCTGGGATTTGGTGATTTCTCAAGATGAAAAACTCAATTTGAGCAGTTTCAGTCCAGAGAGACATTTGAAAACATGAGAACAGAGTATATACTAATTGTAAGTACTCCCAAGGCCTCCCTTTTGCTACAGTGTTCACTCACATGTCCTTCCTGGCCTTCCTGTGGACTCATGCTTATATATAATTTTAAGGAAGATAACCTTTTAGAAACATAATAAAATTGGTAAAATGATTTATACTAATAATCAAGAAGTAGGTCCTTGAAAATGAAGAGTCCTGTACCTTAGCCTTCCTACCCACCAAGGTTGCTCTGCTATCATCATAATCCATCCCTCCTCTGTCTCTTAGACATTCCATACTGAAGCATCACAGTTGTCTGAGTCACAATATATTCTTAGTCTGACAATTGGTCTGCAACAGATCTGAGGAAGTGGTGAGATAGGCAGATACACTGGTGCTCTTGACTTTGTCATTTTCCATGTCATTTGTCATGACTTTCTTTAGATGTACTTTTTTTAAACTGCTTATTAGAGAACTCTCATATGATCTTTGCCTGTTCTAGACAGTTTCCACTTTTATTAGTACTTAGTATGGTAAATTTACTGTAACTGATGGACCAAAACTAATATATTATTATTATTAGCTGAAATGGGCTTCATGCTGACATTTACCTTGTATTATATAGTTTTATAGATTTCAAAAAATGCATAAGGTCATGAACTACTATTAGAGTCCAATAATGCATAATTTAACCACCCTACACCATTTTTAATTCCAACCAATAATAAATAAAGTTCCACAGTCCAGCTAACACTGGATAGCCCATGTTTGGGATTGTAGCCATTCTAATTGGCGTGTTTCAGCTCTCTTGCCATTTCCTATCAATATACAGTGCTGAATCTCTCCTGCAGCATTGCTTACCATCTGTATATGTACATATTTAGAAAGGCGTCTATCTCTTCAGAACTTTTGAGACAGTTGAGTTCCCAGTTTAACTTATAGCTATGTTTTAGGTGTTCTTTATATATTTTAGATGCAATTACGTTATCAAATATGTGTTCTACAAATATTTCCTCCCTTTTCATCAACTTATTCACTTAAAACTTTTCACAGAACAGAGTTTTTAATTTTAACAAATTCCAACTTACCAATCTTTTATTTTGGTGATTATTCATCCTGCCTTATATATTTAGAGCTCATTATTGAACCCAAAGTCATCTAAATTTTTCCTGTTATCTTCTTGAAAATTGATAAAGTTTATGTTGTAATTTAGATCTAGAAGCCAATTCGTGTGCTATCTCTCTCACTTTATGCATGTGCGTGTGTGCACGCGCGTGTGTGTGCGTGTACGTGTGCGTGTGCGTGTGCGTGTGTGTGTGTGTGCACGCGCGCGCGCGTGATTGATAAGGTTTGTATACTAGTCTGTTTGTACTGTCATAATGAAATATTCTAGATAACAGGATTTTTTTGTATTCATCTCAGAGTTAATTTAAATACAATCAAGTTTCTGGTTGGGGCCTGATTTTCTGGTGAAGGTTCCCTTCTTGCCTTACAAGTGACAATTTCTTACCATGTTCTCACCATGAAAGGATCCTATTGGACTAAGACTTCACTTAAATGACTTTACTTAACTATAATTACCTCCCAAAGACCCTGTCTCTGACTACAGTTAGATGAGGGATTAAGGCTTCAGTATGGAGATGTAAGCCTGGACATCTGAAAGTATTTTTACTGTAGGTTTTGACCCATAGTTTCAATGTCCATCTATTCAAATCAAACAGAGAAAGACTTCATAAGGAAATATGCCCATTGAAGTTCTCTCTTTCCTCTACCTTGTTTGTTTCTACCTGGTTCACCTCCAAATACTTGATTGCTGGTTACTTTAGCCTTTTTATGCATGCTGGAAAAGCAGTGTCATGGTACAAGCATAGTTATTTGTTTTGAACTCCTCTGCCTAGAGAATTTACAGCAGCAATTTCTAGGAAGTGAGTTGCCTGAAGAAGGTTGACTACCTGTCTGATTTCAAATATGCCTTTCATACAGATTTTAGACATGAGTTTGTGGTCACTGTGAATGTTCAAACAAGGAAAATCAAGAGGCAAGAGACAAAACACCAACATTGCTGTCTGGGCACAAGGATTCTGAGCCAAAGAAAGATATAAACCATCCAGGTGCTGTCCATCCCCTCAGAGGATAACACAGCACCCAATGTTGTACCTATCTCTCTAGCCTCAGAAACCAAAGCTAGGCTATAAGCAGTTTCTGATCCAGAAAAGATAGGAGTCCTGAGAAGGAGGACAGATTAGTTCTTAGACAGTGATGAGGTGAGCATGATGTTATATGAAGGAACTAAAAGGACCAGATCAGAAAAAAACCTGGAATAGCAAGAAAGAGAAGCAGGGAAATAAAGGGGTTTTTAGTGGCTCTTCTTACTGATTCCAATATACAGAGGTTTCGAAGAAGTATATATATGGGAGACAGTGGATTTTCTGTTAGGAAAATAGTTTCACATATCAGTACAGAAATATGCATAGAGATAAAATCTCTAAGAAAACAATATGTGGGAATTTGTAATAAACTTTCCAACCGACCAAATGAAACTTTGAGTAAATGTGAACTTTATAAAATCAACAAAAAGAAAGAAAAACAATAAAATAATTGTATAAGAATAAATGAATGATGTAAAAAGAGGAGAAGTTTAAAACAATTGTATGGATAAAAAAATTTAAGTAGTTGAATTGCTACCATAAACATGTGTAAATTGAATTTTCTGATTTAGATTCAAAGCAGAGCTATATGATTACTTTGCTATTTTTATAAGAAGTAAAAGAGTTTTTAAAAAGTAGAGGCTAATAAGCACCTGGCAGATACGGTGAATTTGAAATCTGGGTAGGCAAAATTAATACTAAATGAGACTGAATTTTAAGTTTAGACCATGAATAGGTGGAAGAGAGATAGGATATAGTATAACGACAGGGGGTGCAGTGCATGTATTTCATGTCTGATCATCATAAACCTTAAACCATTATAAATAAGAGTTACCTATATGCAGATTAAGCTTCCAAGATTCAAGAAGGCATCAGTTTGTCATAACCCAATGAACTAGATATCAGACTTCCACTTGAAAACTAGGAATGCCAGAGAAAAATAGTAGGACGTTTTTCTTACATTTCCATTCATTTTTTTAGCATGTATTCATTGTGCAAAATACTGAGTTTCATCACACCATTTTGCCCCACCTTGGCCACTATTCCCTATCTTCTTTTCAAAGAGGATCTCTGCTATTTTCATGCTTTTATTAAAATACAGATGCCACATCTAAACACAATGTGGTATTTCTGGTTTTGAACCTAGTTGATTTCACTAAATACAATGATTTTTGGTAACATCTCTTTTCTTACACACATACCAAAAAAAAAAAAACATATGAAAGAAAGAAACTGAACAGAAGTCAAAGACCAAGTGAACTGGATATTCCATAAATACAACTAGGAAAAAATATATCTCTGCTATCTAGACAATAAATAAAGATGAGGAAGCATTTCTAGAAGACACTGATAGCTGAGATATCCAGGCATAGATGAAGCAGAAATCCCAAGCTTCCAGCATATAAGTAAGCTAGAATCCCAGCTCAGACTGCACACACTACCCACATACCACACCACACCACCACCACCACCCCACACACACACACATACACAGAAGCAGGGGAGGAAGGGAGAGAGAGAAATAGCATAGAAAATTGCCTATCAAATAGTATACATTTAACATAAAAACAAAGTATTTCACAAAAATTCATAACCATTTGCCCATCTTTATACATTTCCAACCCAAACTAACACTATCTGCATGGTATTTGAAGAATTTCAAAGCAAGAATTGCTGATAAATGTTTGCAAATTGTAAATGCTCCGAGTCTCTGATGACATGAGGCATATTATTTTTGAAAATGTTTTTAGGAAAGGAAAACATTAAAGGTAGAAACAACAATTATAGTAGCAAGCCCCTATTTGCAAAGAAACAACAAAAAACCACTAGTGAAGACAAGAAAAACCATAAAAGATACAATAATGTTCTTAATGATTTCAGATGTTAGAGTTATTAAACCCATA
>CABHPP010108202.1:0-32438 GCA_902168425.1 Peromyscus attwateri
AAAAAAAAAAAAAAAAAAAAAAGAGTAGACTGAAGGAACACCTACTTCAAACTGCAGAGACAGCAAGTTAGTTTCAACGCCACCAATTACCTGCCATATGGTCTAGATCCCCTACCCATGGAGTATTCAGAAACTATTCAGAATTAATAAGCATTGCTGTCAGTGGACCGTCAAGAAATGGAAACCCTCACTCATATTTTGGAAGTAATGTGTGTAAATACAAGATCAAGTAAATAGCTACAATCTAAGTGGAATTAATACTTCCATGTGCAGAAATACTGTTTGAATTACAGATGGGGTAATGTATATTTTATAACAAATAATCAACAGAGCCATTGTTGTCCATGAAAACCCATGGAGTATTATCAGGATTATATTATTACAATTCCCGATTTGGTACAACAGGCATGAATTCTAGCACAACTCATACTTTAAACACTTTAACACATTGTCTGATGAGGTCCCCTCAGAAAATTTCTATCAGGGATTTTTAAATACCCTCCCCCTGCCCCAAATGAAATGACTGTTCAAACTTTGTTCAAGTATCTGCAGTGATGTCTATAGCACACAACCTCTGTACAGATTGAGAAAGATGCTGGAGTCACTGTGCTTTATTTTTCTTCAAACAGAAACTACTGTTCACTGGGTACATACTGTATGTCAGGTGCCCTATTTTGTGGAGATTAGTGTTTATATAGATAATTCCAATGCCATCCTCTAGACAACAGATTGAGTCAGGCTGGTTAAGAGATGCTGCATGCTCCTGTGGTGATACGCTCTATAGGACTTAAGCATCTGGATGGGAGACAGACATTCATTAAAGTACTGTGTTCATATGCTCATACCCAAAGCTGGCCTAGTTGATCAGAGTTCTTTTTCTGGCAAAGTTTTCCCCTTTGCTTCATCAAACAGCATATTTCTCAGTGTTTCTACGATGTTATATCTTAGGATGATCGAATAATTTAACCAATCCAGCATGCTGTGGTGACTAATAGAACTTCATCATTGAGCTGTTTCATGGGTTTAAGGTGGGCACAGAAAGTGCTGGTAAATGGAACTTTTAATTTAACTAAAAGGGAGGCTCATGAGAACCAATTGACTGGGTGTGTCCTATATAATTACAGACACTTTATGATATGGCAGCTGATGATACAAATGTTAAATAGTCGTGTATAATCCTTCATTTTTAAAGATGAAGCTCTAAAAGCTGGCAATAGATTTACATACATTAAATCTAAGAATAGGGATAGACTAGAAATATAACCTTACTTTATACTTTTTTTTAAGACAGGGTCTCACCATGTAGCCCTGGCTGGCCTAGAACTCACCAAATAGACTGGTATTGAATGCACAGAGATAAGCCTGCCTCTTCTTCCTGAGTCCTAGGCTTAAAATACGAAGGTCTTTTATGTAGAATAAATTTTCCTTTATGTCATGGCTTCTGAGAATTCTGCTGTGCGGTAACCAGAATGTACAGAGACAGAGACCATCCTTTCCTCTCACTGAGGGTCATGCACTCTTCTACAAAAGACTGGGAGGAAGCCTTAAGTTCCCATTTCCAATACCCCAGGCTACCAGGCATCACATCTTAGGTCTCCTAAAAATGACTTTAAAAATTATCCATGGGACCAGTGAGACGACCTGAGTTTAATTCCTGAGTAGCAGTTACTGGGCCACATCACGATGGAAGACAAGGACCCACTTCCAGGAGTTGGCCTCCACACACTTGCCCTGGTATATATGTGTGTGTGTGTGTGTGTGTGTGTGTGTGTGTGCGCATAAATATAAATAAATAAATAAATAAATAAATAAATAAATAAACAAATAAATAAATGTAATAAAAGTATTCTGACCCAGCCAGCCCCTTTCACGTAATAACTGGTTCTTCATCTGCTAATTAGACCCTTGGTTTATTTTGAACTTCTGTTACATTTGATTAATTTTTTAAAAAAATATTTTACCTGCCTCTATTTCAGGGACTTACATAGAAAAAAAAAAAATCACGCCGGGCGGTGGTGGCGCACGCCTTTAATCCCAGCACTCGGGAGGCAGAGGCAGGCGGATCTCTGTGAGTTCGAGGCCAGCCTGGGCTACCAAGTGAGCTCCAGGAAAGGCGCAAAGCTACACAGAGAAACCCTGTCTCGAAAAACCAAAAAAAAAAAAAAATCTCTAAAATGGTGCATTGTGTGGAGGTTCAGGTACCAGGAAGACAGTAGACACTCAAGAATGTCCCCTGATGGATGGACATGTTTCTGTGACCTCACATGACTTTATGCCTTTCAGGGCTGGCTGCTGGTCCAAGGTAGGAAAATCCAAACTTCTGGATTATTTATGAACAATTTCCCTATTTCTAAATGTTAGCATCAAAAGAAAATCCATAAACAGCCACAGGCACCCTTGCAATTACATGCCCACAACAGAGTGGTCACAGTGCAATTCCAGCAGATCTCATCATTTGTGGTTCTTTTATCTATAATTTTTTATTTAAATGTGGTAGAAAAAAATACAGCTTCTTACAGAGTCTAACATAACATGATGAGGCAGTCCCTCATCTCTGTCATTTCCTCCCTACCTGTCTGGCCTGGTCTTCATGACAATCCATCAGACAGGCTCTTCACCCAACACTCCCAGCTGGAGAAACCAAGGGACAGAGGTAAAGGACCTCCCTGAAGTCCTACACTCAGCGACTAACATGTCAGAGCCCATGCTTTTAACCACTCGATTGTGCATCTTCACACCCTGTCTGGAAGACAGGAGCTGTGTTTCACAGAAAACAAACCTATCAAAAAAGAAAGAACAAGTCTTCTGGAGAAGACACTGTGCCCCTCAAGAATGAGGATGGCAGTCCAGAAAATGCCAGTTAGGCTCAAAAATGCTCAAGTTGTTGGGGTTTGTGTCAGTCTTACACTGGCCACAAAGATGGTCCCAGAAAACCATGTGGACATGATTAGTAGACTCCAAGCAGTAGGGCCAGGCAACACGTGAGAGCACAAGCTACACTGGTCTTTCCACTAGCAGTGGCTTTACGTAGGACATGTTTGTTTATCTGAGTTTGATCCTCTTTGCTGGATCGAAACTATTTAATCTTCATTTGTCCGTTAGCTCAGCTCATGGGCAGAGTACCTGTTCCACATGCATACAGTCCTGAGTCCATATATATATATATGAATATATATATATATATATATATGTGTGTGTGTGTGTGTGTGTGTGTGTGTGTATGTGTGTGTGTGTATGAATACATACATACACATAAATATATGTAACATTAAGATAAGAAATAAAAAAATTACCAATACAAAGATATCGGTGGAAATAAATGTTTTTAATGGCTTGCCATTTAGTTCTAGTTTAGTTACAATAAAATTTCAGTTAGAAACGTCCTTCAATGTACTCCATTTAAGCAACAAACTTAATCATTGTCCCTTGTAGAATTTAAGGTGGTCTGGCACCTAGATAACATCCTCCAGAAGAGTGACAAGCAAGTTCTTCAGACTCGGTTCCCCACATGGATCACCACATTTCTCCTCTGGCTCTGTTGCTCCCCCTTCTGACCTAGGTCCAAACTGAGTACACAGTGCTTCCTGGCAGGGCAGGCTGTGTTAGAAAAGGAGCCTCCTGGTGTTAATCTACAATCTCAGGAAGAGCAGAAAGAAAGAGCAGACAAAGTACTGGGCATTTCTGGAGCAGCCTCCCATGAAATATGCCTGCCCTAAACCAAGTCCTGGAGAAGAAATAAGCTAGGAACAGCTCCGGAAAATGATACCTACTGCCAGATTTTCCATAGTAAATTTATTGTTTCATTTGGATTTTTGTTTTTTAAAACTGGCTCTTGTATATCCCAGGCTGACCTCACATCACTGTGTAGCCAAGGATGACCTTGAACTTGAGGTCCTCCTATTTCCACGCCTGAGTGTTGGGATAGCAGACCTGTGCACAGGAGCTTCATGTGCCGAGGCAGATGGAACATGGGGCTCGTGGAAGCTAGGCAGGTACTCTCCCAACTGAGTGGTAGCTCAGGCCCCCCACAGTCAGTGTGTTTAAGGGCATCAAATATGAACTAAGCACAGTTCAGAGTAAAAGCATCCTCTTCAGGGCACTGTCTATAAATGTTGCCTATCAGAGCTAGCAGCAGGTCCTATGCTTTCTTCATTTCTTGGGTGGACTGGGTATTTTATATACAAAATACTTACTATGTTGCAATCTCGATTATCTCCAACAGAGATTTCATTTGTGTAGTTAGAAACAGTTCCGATACCCAATCCTTCTACTTACTATATTCTTTCAAAGCAAACCTAAGTTAAAATAGGCGCTGGGTTGCCAGAGAAGCCTAATAAAGACGTATAAAATAATCACCAGGAACAGAGCGTCAATCAGAGGAGGGCTGATCGTGATTAAATGGGGGCATTTTAGAAACCTCAAATTTCCGTTCATAAGTAGAATTCAAAGCAGCTGTTCAACCCTCGCACAATGCCTGCCCTAGGAATTAAAAAAAAAAAAAAAGCAAATTATGGAAGCAAAAAAACTATTTCTCTGAGACCTCAAAGTTGATATGGCCTTAAAAATATAGAAGTCCAAAGACATACTTTTACATTTTCAGATTATGCCACAGATTGAAAAAAAATTAGTATTCTAGTGTTGGGTCCTCTGTTTTTAGACAAGAAACAGAGGCGTTTCCTTTAGAAGCAAAGGTCTTAGGGGACATGTCTGTCACAGCAGTTATTTTCTGTTTCACTTGTTGGCAAACTTACATTTCAAAACAACAACAAAAACGAGCCTCCCCAGCTCTCTGTAAACCAAGGAGGTAGAAACAAAAAATATTTCAAAGCAAGAAAGCAAACAGACTGTAAGGACTGCAACTCAGACCAAAGGCATCTGCTCCCCAGCTCGAGCTCCCCACTGCCGCCCAGCCTTCCTACAATCTTACAGATTTTCCTAGGAGATGTTGCCATTTTAGCTTTGTTTTTCCCGGAGTTCTGGCAATACCCATCCCTGCAGGCAAAGCGGCACAGCCACCAGCAAGATCCAAACCGGAAGCGAGAAAAGCTGTTCTGTCTTTTCCTTCTTTCAACTCCATTACTAATTTATTTTTTTCCAAAGTAAAACTCCCTTACTCTATCCAAAACGGCAATCACTAACTCTCGAGCCTATAAGAATTGTTTCAAAGACTAAAAAGTGCTGAAAGATGGACTACTAGAAACACTGGACAAATCTCTCCTGGGTTCTCAGTTTTGTCAGACAGGAAGCAAGCAGTGTGTGGCTCTTTAAAATAAAAGACCAAAGGACCTTTGTTCTGGCCCCTAGCATACCTCCTCCTGAATTCCACCCAATGTGGTGGTTGCCAGCCCAGCTTCCTGTTCAGCCTTGATTAAAAAAGAAAACGAAGAGAAAAGAAAAAAAAAGAAAGCAAAGGAAGAAATGTCTAATGCATTCTGCCATTTATTACCAATCTATCATTCAGCATGCAAAAATATTACTGAGGTGCTTTTGAAAGTCAATCCACATATACAGCCTATAAACCTTATAAACCTTATCCCTCTTAAATGTAGAATTGACAAACTACAAAATAAACCTGGGATTTTTGTAACAAAAGAAATCTCTCTGTTTGTATAAATACAAAGATGGGAACAGGAAGTCCATTTGCAATCATCGTCATTGTAACTTACAAATCTCTCTCTCTCTCTCTCTCTCTCTCTCTCTCTCTCTCTCTCTCTCTCTCTCCTACATTTGCTTTGCACACATAGTTGTAGGTGGGAAGCAGATTTGAGATGATGATACCACAGAGAAAGGGAGATCCTGGAGGCACAGTGTCCATCACATTCACCAGTAACATTTGTCACATACATTGTGCACTAATGACATTCAGCATCCATCAAATTCATAGCAAGCTTTAACATCTGATATAACTTGATATAACTTGTTAAGTCCTTCTGGGGCATTGATACTGTGTGTGGCATGAGGAATGAAGACAGATGAGTGTTTAGTTATACACTCACATGCTTGTGAGCAGAAACTGCTCAAATACATGCTTTTGAGGGACAAGAGTGGTTGTGTGGAAGTTACAGAGGGAATATGCCATTTTTCTTAGGAGATATCAATTGACGTTCTGATGTACTAACACAAATTAATAAATAAATTATAAACAAAGAAATCTACAGTGGCTGTAGACTAGGTAACAGTGCTAACAAAAACCTGCAGAAGTTGATACTGAGTTCTAACTGAATGTACATCATTGAACTCCAAGATGTCCCCAGCACCACAGTAGAAGAGAGGCATGCATCTGCAGGAAGACCTGATGTCACTGAGAGGCACTACACCAAGAAATGCATGAC
Source organism: Peromyscus attwateri (assembly GCA_902168425.1). Lineage (NCBI taxonomy): Eukaryota > Metazoa > Chordata > Mammalia > Rodentia > Cricetidae > Peromyscus > Peromyscus attwateri. The sequence continues at coordinate 6,333 of CABHPP010108202.1, forward strand.
TCTAGATCCTATGACGCCAGATCCTGTGATCCAAGCTCTCCCCTAAGTTCAAAGGCTCAGTCCTTGCCACAGACCTACAGAGGTGCAGCCTTCCAAGCTACCCACCTCTAGCACAAGGTACTTTCAGGCTCTCTTAGTCAGGAGAGGTTCCTGCCTCACCCCAAGCTGTTCTTACATGCACCTTCATTCTTGATGGATGGCCTTTCCACTCTGTGCCAAGTGCTCTACAGCCCCTTGGACCTCTGGATCTCAACCTTCAGTCTTTGTATCCTCTCAGTTGCCATGGCAATTTGTGGGTATCTATTGTGGGTGTTAGAATAACGTCATCTGCAGTATTTACTTAAACAATTCTACTTTTCACACAGGTTGAGAATGAGGATTCTCTTCACTCCTTTTCCATAAATGGTGACTAAGTTAGTTTTGAAGTTTTGAATTTGGTAAACAAATAGTTATCAAATAATACTAAAAATAAAACATTAGGCATACCCATAGTTTTTTTTTTAATTCTTTTTTGTTGATGTGTGTTCACTGTGTGTGTGTGAATGTGTAAGGGGAGAGATGTGTTGTGCAGTACTCCTGGAGACTACAGTAGGGTCTCCTCTACCCTGGAGCTAGAGGTACAGGGCTTGTGAGCCTCCTGCTATCCATGTAGGGAACAGAGCTCCTGTCCTCCTCAAGAGCAGCACACACTCTTTCCTGCTGATCTTTTTCTCCACCCACTGCCTGCACCTTCTTAGAGTGATCTTTCTAATGCAGAGACATTGCAAAGGCAACACTAACGCCACCTGCCTCCTTCTCAGAGATGAAGTGACATGACGCACAGCAGACAACTGTTTTCTTTACAGCCGACACAGCTGTAGATAGAGTAATTTAGAGGCCCAAGACCACACTCCAATATAAAAACCTTGTAGATAAGATTGCATAAAAGATAAGTCAACCTACAGTCAACATTTCACATAATTTAACCAATTAAGACAATATTTTGGGTAAATATCAAATATGCTGATGTCTTCTTCCCAATTTTTTTGGCAGTTTGTGTGTGTACCTGTATGTTCGTGTGTGTGTGTGTGTGTGTGTGTGTGTGTGTGTGTGTGTGTGTGTGTAGCGCAGTGAATCTCAGGTGTCTTTTCTCTTCCTGTTTTTGTTGTTGTTATTCAGTGCTGTCCCCATTTATTTTGACACAAGGTCCCTTGGTGACTTGCAGCTTGCCTGACGTGGCTAGACTGGCTGCCTAGCAAGAACAGGGATGACCGTGTCTCTGCCTCCCCAGTGCTGGGATTACCAGGGAACATTTACTAAAATACAAATATAAAGAAAAATTTTAAATATAAGTAGATCATAGGAATTCACAAAATAAATACAGCAGAGAGGATTATTGGTTTATTTGTTCTTAAATACATATATATGTATGTGTGTGTGTGTACATGCATATAAATGTTCACACAAACACAGGCACCCAGTAAGAAGTATGTAATTGCTGCTGTCTTTAGGATACTTCAACATTTCAAACTAAAGCAAAACTTGGTTAAGCTGGATGTTTAAACTCATGTAGTTTTCACTTTAAACCTCTTTTACTTTTGCCCCATGAAAACCCAGGCCCTGGTAGTCCATGTATCATGCCAATAATGCTCATAGCTATGCTATCATGGACTTGAGATTTTGTAATTATCACAATAGTATCACAGTAGTATAACAAACTACACGTGACAACCTCACACATTTGCACAATGCTCTGCTTCCATACCACTTCGAGGACTGCAGGAAACTTCAAACAGTAAGAAAGGCATGGAATATCTTGATAATACTGTGAGAATTATATGTGAATCATTTTCATAAACAGCATTAATTTTAACTGAAGTGTAAGTTGCCCATCCATGACACTTTCAGTATCTCTCAAACAGAGATACAAGAAAATGGTTCATGACTCACCTATACACATCATGTACCTGAAACAGCTCCATTCTTAATTGGTAATGTGCCAATATGTAATGGGAAAGTCCAAAGTCAAGTCAAAAATGAAGATGGATAATATATGCAAGCAAATGGTTGGTGGCATTCTGTGGAGGAACATCATTGCTACCGTGATGTTTCTGCATCTTATTTGCGAGGTTTTAACCATGTTCCAGTGTTGTCCTGCTTCAGAATGAGTATCCTACGTGACAAATGATCTCACCCAAAGAGGTCTGTGTGAAAATCATTCATTGATTTTTTTTTTCCTTTTTTGAGACAGGGTTTCACTGTGTAGTGCTGGATGTCCTGAGACTTGTTTTGTAGACCAGGACTGAACTTAGAGTGATTTCCCTGTCACAGAGGCTATGAGTGTGCCACACACTCAGTGTCTCCTTAGCATTCTTGAGAAAGTGCTGCCAGACCTCTCTGACTCTTTTAACTAGGGTGACCTTGGAAGCACACAGAAGCTGCACTTGTATGCATTACTCTGATACTGCTTCGTGTGCTTTGCTCTTTCACTGACTCCCCAGGACAACCAAGAAAAACGAACGGTGAGAATTAAAATCGATTAGGAAGGAGCGTCACCTGGCACCTGTCAGTTAGGGTGTATGCCACCAGCAACAACAAACACCGCCATGCTGACCCCAGCAGCTGAGTTGGCCCTGAATGTGCTGTAAGGACAGGTTTAGTGAGGAGACTGGTGGCTGCAATGGAGCCCCACACATTCCCTGTGCTAGTGTGACCTGATATTAGGATTTGCCATGAACCTGTGTTTCCTATCACCTTTTCTATTAGATGTGGTAAAATACAAGATGGGATCCCCCAGCCCCCACCTCTGGATTCTTTGCACTGGCATTTCAATTTTTTAGTCAACGGTAAGCCTTCCAATACAAAAATGGCTTCCCTCATTAAATAAATAATTAGCAGAAACTACCTGAGAACGCTGTCTGTTTTACTTTTTCTCTACAGTGCTGGTGTTGAACCCAAGGCCATTTACATGCTAGGTAAGTGCTCTACCACTAAGCCACCTCCCTAGCCTCTCTATTTTTTGTTTCTCACTGAACTTCTAACACATGGGACTGGGAGGATAGAAGAAAAGGAACCCCTGCTTTTCAGTCTGGTAATCATGTCCATGTGAGCAGTCATGGCATCCTACCAACCCACGGCGTTAACCTGCTTTTAATCACTGTTTCTAAGAGAACACCTGAACCTCAGCATGAGGCACAGCAAGAAAAGACCCAGTGTCCCCTCCCCACTTCTCCACAGTATCAAGTTGCATCTCTAACCATTGCCACGTACATTTCTGATGCATGAAAGCATCATAGCAGAGTCCAGAAATGTTTCAAAAGGTGTAATAGTGTATGGTTAGAGTAGACTTTCAGTTCTGCCTACCAGGAGACAGAGGTACACATGGAAAGATTTCAAGAAGAGTAAGTCCTGCCAACACCAGAGGGGGATGCTAAGAAGTCCATCCTCAGAGCACTGGTGATCATGACACACTGGTTCAAGAGATAAGGAACAGGCTGTCACATGCCTGAAACTGCGTCACAATCTCTGTCCATCACCATCCACGGAAAAGGTGAAAAAGCAACAAAAGGCCTCGTTAGTACAAAGCAAGGCTAAAATAGAGTGATTAACTCAAGAACTCCACTTTCCAAAGTAGACAGCCCTGTTGTTGTTTGCCCCAAATTAGTGAGTCTAGATTGTATGTTTGAGCTTTATCAGAAGTTTAGAAGGGCTGGGAAGACGCTCACCATGCAAACCTGAGGAGCTGAGTTTGGTTCCCCAGAACCCAAATAAGATCAAATGGTATAGCACACATCTGTAATAACAGCACTCCTGTGTTGAAATGGGAGATGAAGACAGGAGAATATCTGGAAGTCTGTGAGCCAGCTAACCTGGTATATATACGAACAGCAACAGGTGAGCCCATCTCCAGCAAGAAGGTGAAGACTACACTCAGTGTCAACCTGTGACTTCCATGTGTGTGCCATGACCATGCTCATACTTGCAGACATGAACACACACACACACACACACACACACACACACACACACACACACACTTCAAAAGTTCTTATAGATTGACAATCTCCTTTTCACTGTCCTTAAAAGTCAGTTTGTCCTCACTCATCATAAACTGCCCAAACTCATGGAGGGAGGCTTCAGTCCTGCCTCAGGGATAAAGAGGTGCCATGCTTACTGTAGAAGTCTGTCACTCTGCTAAAAAAGCCACAGCACATGCATTACTACAGGAACGCCCCCCCCTTCCTCTCCTTCCTTTCTCCCCTTCCTCTCCTCACCCCTCCTCTTCCTCTCCTCACCCCTCCCCTTGCTCTCTTCACCCCTCCCCTCCCTCTCTTCTTCCCCCTCCCTCTTTGCTGCATCTGTACAAAGAAACACTCACTTGCTGCCCCCTTTCTCCCTCTTGAATTCTAGGCCTGTATGTACATATACATGTGTGACTACACAACCCAAGACCATGACAGGATGTTTTCCATAATTAATGTTGTTTCTGTCGCCTTATTAAGATGATGATTGAGGCAAACAGTAATGACTCATGAGCTATGTAATAGTAATTTCTCTCCACCATAATTTAAGGGTAAGTTATTCATCCAGATCTTGTTCCAAAGAAGAAAGACAGGATCCATCTTTAAACTCAAACACATCTATCCAACCTCTGGGATCCATCTTTAAAAAGTACCCCAGGCACTATCAATTAATTTCACTTTGTCTGCAAGGAGCATTCTTAGTCTGCTCTGACCTATACTTTAAAGGCTATGACTTAATCTTGACTCTTTAAGCCTTTTTAGGGTGCTGACACGATGAGTCACAAACTGTAGAGTGCCTCACAAAGCTATCAAGATGCTCACCTTGAAGCTCCTTAGTCTCCAAACAGTCATCACAGTCATCACAGTCTACAGGACTGACATGATGCCCATCCATGAGATGGCCATGGGGTGTACATCCAAGTCATGCACAGCTATGAGGAGGAGGGTTACAGTGGAGAAACCTCAATATCTCCCCATCAGGTTGTACCTAGCAAGGACCCACACGGCCAATGAGGAAGGATAATGGGGGGATACTGGGCAACAAAACCTGTTAGGAGACAGGTCAGCCCAGAAAAAAAAAAAAAAATGAGGCAAGAAGTTAAGGAGCATGGGTGGGGCCAGGACCCAGGAAAAGCACTGGACTTGGGGGTCATTCGGGCAGCTCTCAGGTTGGCCACTGTCATCAGAGGTCTCCACTGAGGCAGGAACCAGGGAATTCTTCATTTAAGCCTCTATGGAGCTCACTCCTGTGTGGCCCAGGAGTTTTATAGAAATGGACAAGAAACATTTTAACTAAAATAGAACCCTAACTCCCAAGTCCTGCAAACTGATGTTACAGAGGTAAGCTGCACCTTTTTCTTTGTACATTCCTGCCTGGCATCTAAATGTCTGATGATTTTGCACGTCTATATCCATGTCTGTTAGAGCAGCACAGAAGAGAATACATCTACTATAAAATATCACAAGTTTTCAATTTCTCATCATTCGTGACACATACAAAACGGTCATCTGTTTTTAAAAGGAAATTAATGTTTGGTGTAGTTTCGGTAGAGGAGGGCATGCCATTCGTATCTCTTGGCTTGTACTATTTGTTTTATTTAATTGTATTTATATATCTGACAATGATCTTTAAGAATACCAGGTCGTACAGCTACCAAATGTAGTAGGAAGTAGCTAATGGCCAAATAGTGGGGGCTGCTACTACGAGGCCTAAAGGAGGCCTGGCCTGGGGCACACACCATAGTCCCAGCTGTTCCAGAGGCTGAAACAAAAGATCCCAAGCTCTTCAAGGCCAGCTTGGAAGCCTAAGAAATTTACAGGAAAAAACAAAGAAAAGAAACAAAAAAAAAAAAGGAAAGAGAAAGAAATAGGCCTACCATACATATCTTGATGTATCCATTTATTATCCATTACTATCTTAAAATTGTTGCCCCATGAACAACTGGCTGTTATTAATTTATGGCAAATAAATTTGATTACTAAAATAATAACCAATCAAAACTATCATAAATTAGCCTTTGTGATTTTTTTTAAAAAAAAATATGACCTCCAGAAACAAAAATAAAACAATGAAAAGCTTAATATTTAATTAGCATAAAAATCTGAATTACTGTGTAGAGAATCTTTAAATACCAATATATCCTTCGTCCACAAATAAGGATCAGCCCCACATTAACATCTGTAAAATCAACAAGATGATATACAATATCAAAATATGTGACAATGACAAAACCAGGGTTCCACGCTGGATGACGTGGACAAGAACAGAGGCGTCAGTTGAGACACTCAGCAGGAGCCGTGCTGCCCCGCTGATCCTCCGGTCAGAAAGTCTGGCCTCATAAAGACTCCTACAGTACTGGTCAAGCAATAGCAGATAGGTAATTAAATTCAGGAGCCTACAAAGTTCATACTTCACAGCGCTGGTCTATAGCTGAACATTTTGTAAGAAATATCGAATAGAAAAAGGAAAACTAACCTTTCAGCTTGAGAAAGCAAGACTTTACAAAAATAAAGTAAATAGAGATAACAGAAACCCCTGTTGGTGAAAAAGGAACAGAATATACTTAAACAGCCCACATAATAGTATAATCTATGCTTACAAGGCAGTCTTAGCTTTCATGAGCAGGCATAGTTTTACCTAAGGATATCTAATACATTTGAAAGTCTATCTTTAGAACCACTATTTTTGAGACCTAACATAACATGACAGCTTGTATTGAACCAACAAAAAACGTTATATTTAGTACTTCGCGATGAGGTTTATCGTGCTCCGCCAATGAGCAGGATAATGACAACTTAAGGGTTTAATTGAATCAAATCATTCTTCAGCGGTCGGTCGCGCATTTCATCAAAGGGAGAATCCACAGGCTGTGGACACCAGTCTTCACCAGCTTGGCTCCACTCCCCTCATTCTGGCCACACAACACCTCTTTCAACTTCAACCCCCCAGCCTAGAGCTTCCTTCACAGACCTAAGAGGAATGAAGGGCATCACAAGTAAATAAACAAGCCGTGGAGGTAAATGCTGCTGAGTCATGCAGGGGGGAGGGTGCCGTACAGAGAAAATGGCTGAATTGTTCAGTTGCTGAGGCCAACTTTGTTCTATGAACTGTCCAGGAGTATTGGGTGGGCACTTCCTTTTGAATCCACCCCAACAGTTTAAAACGTACCTGAATACAGAATCTGGCGGAGTGAATATTGTTGCTGCTGCATTCACAAAATGCCATTTTTCCTAATCTACCAAGCAACAACATGCATATGTTGGGCTTGACTCTCTGATCTTCGGAGAATACAGTTGTGGGAAATAGCAAGAGAAAGCACCCCGACTATTTATGGGGTGAGGGGCAGGAGAAAGCAAAGCTAAACTTGCAGTGTAGGATCTGGCATGAGGGTATCTTAGGTCCTTCCATGATACTGTGACCCAGACTAGTACAGGCTGAAGCCCCCTGTCACAGGCAACATGGAGAGCTTGATATGCCAAAGGCCAGTCAAGGTGTTACCCATGACTCTTTCTGGCAATTTGCAAAATAAAGTTGTGTAGCAAATGTTTCATTTTAAACGGGGCACAAACAAGTAAACTGAGGCAAAAATAGAAAAGTGAAACAAGTTACTCAAGGGAAACAAGTATAAACATAAGACAGAGGTCCGCACACACCATGCATGGGTACACATACATATGGGTATACACATGAGTGTGTATGTGTATGTGTTCATGCCTGTGTGCATGTGCATGGACACGAGGGTGTGTGTGTGTGTGTGTGTGTGTGTGTGTGTGTGTGTGTGTGAGTGATACAGGAAGAGACTCAAATCTAGGACCTTCCACAAGCCAGGCAAGCATTCCCTGATTAAACTACATCCTGAGCTCTATGACATATGACATTTAAGGGGGTGGAGTTAAAACACAAAATCACCTACAGTATAAGACATTTCCAGAAACACAACACCATTTCTGATTCTCAGTTTGTGAGAACAGCAAGTAGAAAACAAGGATAAAGATGAATTTGTTGTTCCTGGGAGAGTTGACTAGTTTTGTACGAAAAGTGAACAATATAAGTTTTAAGTATGACTTCCAACATGATACCTTGAACACAGACTTAAGAAGGTCTGGTGGGGAGGAAGCTGAGGAGAGTGGGAGGAAGGATGAGAGAGGGATCTGTGGTTGGTATGTAAAATGAATTAAAAAATTCCTTAAATTAAATTTTTAAAAAATCAATTTTTCTTAAATCCCTGAAAAAAGTTTGGTATCTATGGTTACCTTGCAACTTTCTGGGTAAACTGTGATGGCCTCTCACACGCAGGAATCCCTACTGGCCCTTGAGTGTGACCTTACAGACACTGCTGGGCCAAGCTCCGTAACTATAACTTTCTAATCACAGAATGACCCTCAGAAAATCCAAGTGCCATGTTTCCAGTCTGCGCAAGTCCAGCACACCCAAATCTGATCAACTTGTAATCTACCATCCTGAGTGACAGAAAAAGCATGCAGTGCCCCTGCACTGTTCTCTGAATGTTGGTATCAACACAGAAACAAGAAGAGACTACTTTTACTTCACAGTGATGGAGTAAGAAATGACCACCAAACGCAATGCCTAGTGCTAGAATCAATCCTTAATGGCAAAACGTATTTAAAGCATTGCAGAGACCATTAGGAAAGGTGGCTATGGACTGACTGTCATGTATCAGTACTGTGTGGGTGTTAATTTCCTGATGTGACAGTGTCACACAGGTATGGAGAATCACATACTCAGGAAGGATGCAAGCCTGTAACTACACTTTCAAGTGACTTAGAAAAAAGACATGAAGGACAGGGACAAAGGATGCCTGTGGAGTTAGTTTGCTCTTAAATCACTCACAATACCATGCACCCAGATTTAATTTTAATTTAAAAAAAATGAGAGGACTTGGGGGGTGAAGGCTTATAACATGCACACCATGTGAGCACAGGATATGAGTGTGATCCCTAGCATCCATTAAGATCCCAGTACATATGTGTCTGTAATTTCAGAACTGGGGAGACATGCAGATTCCCAGGCTCCAAAGAGCCAACTTGGAATCCAGGAGATGCAGGTTCAATGAGAGACCATGCCTCAAAAAATAAGGTAAAGAGAGATTAAGAAAGACATTAACAATGACCTCTGACCTCCACATATGTGACCATATGTGTGTGAACACGCCCCTCCCACATGCAAACCTGTGAACAGAGAGAGAGAATGCACATGGGCTCTGTATTTGGCTCTGTATTTGACTAACATGGGGTTTATTTAGGTTTGATCCTATTTTGATTTAAAAAACTAAAACAAATAGTATTTTGGGCTGATGAATCTGATGTATCAATATTGTTCATAAGTAACTAGCCATCTTTATAAATAACATTCTAAAAACAATTATGCCACAATTAAAAACATCAGTTTTTAGGGTAAACTTTTTTTTATTTGTGAAAATGGTAGTATTTTAAAAATGAGATTCTCAATCTGATAAACGTAAGGCTTTCTCATTATTCCTTCCAGCATTAGCCATGCCCTTCCTTACTCCATTCCTTCACTGACCAGTGCTCTCCTACAGTTAGACACAGCGTTCACAGAGCACACACTCAGTAAATAGTTCCAGAAGAATTAGCTGAGATGCAGATGCTACTGACTGGACACTATGTCCAAGTTCAACGAAGTCACCGGAGAACTTCAAGAGCTCCTTTATCTGTTAATTCAATTCAGTTCACTAAGTTAGAGTGGTGTTTGAGGGCATAAAGGGGGCCCAGCAAGACAAAGTATTTCTCAGAACCACAAAAATCATCCATCCATCAGAATGAGCTGTGAAGATGGCCCTCCACAGTACTCTTCAGCTCTCGGTCCAGTCTGCATGGACGCCTGTCTTGTTTTGACTCTGTACACTCTGAAACCTGAAGTCAGTTTAAGGACAGAGGTGGGAGGGCCCTCCGGTCTAGGCAAGAATACAACTCCGTCAGGAACTAATTGTTCCCCATCTCTTAGCAACAGCCTGAATGTAACAACCGCTATTTAAAGGAGATAGTTTACAGGACTTGTTAGCCTTTTCTTAGATCTCTGCCTGTATCCTTCCACCAAGAAATCTACATACCTGGCAAACATTAGTTTAGCTACTTATAGACGTGCTGTCTCCGACTAAGTTTGTTATCACCCAGCACTCCTTCCCTTATTTGGTTCCTACTAAAAACGGCAATGTGAATAAGGGCTCTTGGAAACTCTTTTATTGAACACAAATTAAATATCCATAAAATAAATCAACTTTCCGACAATCAGGGCCTCTCAAGAGCAACTGCAAAGACCTGATAAAACCCCGAGCTGCTTCTCATCAGAAAATAACTCATCATGACTGCAGAGAACTCAGGCTTATTCTTAGCCAAGCTTTTAGTTTTGTGAAAAATTCACTAAATTTATTGTATACACATGCAGTCACATGCATTTCTATGAAATATGTCACAGAATTGCTAAAGTCTTAATATTATACATACATAGATTATATATTGATAATGTATACATATCAATATTTACATTCACACATATGAAATATATCTGAGAACCACTAACTTTTATATATCATACATATATTGCTTATATACATTGATAATGTACACAGATATACATATGTATGATTTATACATGTATTTGTACATGTAAGGTGAATACATATATATCTCCATGCATAGGCTCATTGTTTTATGCATATTGTACATAACATATGTACTTAAATATATCTATACATACATATAGTAAAGTTTTTAGTATAGATGTATGTCTCAAATATATGTGTATGTGAAATGTCATTTTATGGCATGAAAATAAGCCTAAAGTATGGTGCTTTTGTTTTGTTTTTGTTTGTCATTGGTGTTATTCTTTTAGGAAGCAGATCAGATTCTAGTAAGAGCCAAATCTATGACATTAATTAAAGTATTTCATATTTTTTTTATCAGTATGCATCCAGTGTTACTAGCGCATAGAATATCCTAGGGATTCTTTCTAAGATATTAACATCAGTTAAGGAAATGTCATCTTGTACATTTCCTCAACAGCTGAAGTGCATAGACTTTCTTTTTCTTCTTTATTTTTTTTAATTGTAAAGAGGGTCTCACTATGCCATCCTGGTTGGCCAGAAACTTACTGAGTAGACCAGGCTGGCCTTGATCTTACAGAGATCCACCTTCTTCTGTCTCCCAAGTTTTGGAATTAAAGGTGTGTATTACCACACAAGGTTTGATTTCTTATTTGAGCAGTAAAACTGACCTATGAAATGGAGACTATTATGGTACCAACCTTACAGATGAAGAAATGATATCATGGGGAGTTTATTCAACTGGGAAAGATCACCTCACTGATGAATGGTGTGCTCTCCAGGGGATTCCTACAATCACTCTAAAATCCACCTGTAATATCAAGGCTAGATTCTATTTCTTGCTAAGTAAGGTATTGGGAAGCCAAAGAGAACCACAAGTTTAGACATATCTACCTTTGAAACAAAACTTAAAGATCAAAAAATAAAATAAAGAGATTCATGGGTTACTTCAAGCCTACAGTAGTGTATGTAAATCGAACATTACAACTGAGAAACCCAGTGGCTAAAAACCATGAAGATAAATTTCATCCCCAGATGCTTGCCTGTTTCCCTGATGCCTCTACTGTATCTCCAATCATATGATTTTATTGTCAAACACAATTTAAGTTCCCACTCACAATTACCATTACTCTCCTGCTACCCCTCAAGTCAGCGGATAAGGGCTACACCTTTCAGCAAAGGACTAATATCACATTCAATATACCACTGTCAGCCAATTCATCAAAACTTTTATTCATATGTGAATATCTAAAAGATGTGAATACTCAAATACTTACAACTTAGGATAGTATAAAGAAGGTGCCTAGCTCCCAAAAATGATCAGATAGTATTTCTAACAAAGATAGGATCCTTGTACAAAGACTTGATTTCAGTAGATGATGCATTTTAAAGATACTGAGAAAGAGAGTGTGAGGGAGATGGAGGGAGGGTAGGGGTAGAGTTTCCAAGTGTAGATTTAGAGTCAGTACCTCTTAAAGCAGAGATTTTGTACAGGCATCTATAGGATACACCTAGAAATCCACTGGGCATACCAGCTTATGCCAGGAATAAATTTATTTTGTAAAAGACAGGTTTCTAGAAGCTCATATACAATCTGAGTATGGTTGCAAATGCTTGTAATCCCAGCAGTTGGAAAGCAGAGGCAGGATGATTGCAGCAAGTTTGAGAACAGCCTGGGCTACACAGTGAGTTCCAAGCCAGTCAAAGCTATAGAGTAAGAGCTTATCTTGAAAACAAAAACTAAAGCATTAATTAATTAATTAACTAATTAATGTCCCAATTAGTGCATAAAATTTCTAGCACATGAGTTTAAATGCATAACCTGCATTTACAGTAGTGCCTGGCATAGGAGGTATTCAGATACATTCATGAAAACCTGAAGATAATTTTTCTCCAAAACACCAAATTCTTAAGTTAGAACGAGCATTTTATTTTCTACATCAATAAGAGGGTGACAGTATAAGTGAACTCTTTAGCTGTCATTCAAGAAAACATCTTATCTTGAATTTGTGAGGTCCTTGGTTGGGCTCCCAATGCCACAAAGTAAGTTAAATAAGATAAAGTAATAAATAAAATTAAATTAATAGAAAGGAAGGTTCTGGAGGATTGATGAGAACACTCCAGCAGTCATATGCCAGGAGATATTCCATAACTGACTGCATGTCCCTCTCCTGCCTGTGTGAGGTTGGAGAATGAAGAAAAGCGAGAGTGTGGGGAAGACAGAAGAAAGAAAGCATTCAAAGCGACTTGGAGTCTGGCACCTAACACGTACACGCTGAATGCTTGTGCTATCTTTACATCTATATTTATAAGTGCGTCTCCATATGCATAGAGAAAGAGCTTGGATGGCATCTTGTGGGTCAATTCGGAAAGTTATGTACAGCATCAGCTGGGAGACAAAAGCTGAAGATTTTCTCCCAACCACAACCCCCTTTAAACCACAAGAGAGAGAGGGGAGCTGTACATGGTGGCATCGGAGAAAATAAATCTAACTGCCCGCTTCACGTGCTTAGTTTCTAAAACAATCAATCTAGTCCTTAAACATCTTCCCTGCCGTCATGACTCCATACAGGTCTGGAGAACGGATAGTACATATGAGGCAGAAGGCGTACGTACTATATGTGTGTGAAATATCCCCTTCTTGTCGAACTAAGAGCAAAGACAGTTAATAAATACTGAAATCGGTCTGGCTCCTTGCTCCCCCACTGAACTGGGAACTTCTAGACTTGCAGCACTGATCAAAATGTCTTCACCTTCCTCCACCCGCAGAACGTATACAACATTATCCAACAGAAATATAAAATAAGCCAAGAATATGAGCTGGAATTCCAGTAGGAATAGGAATTTAGACTCTCTGATAGTCACACTAACAAAGCAAAAATACATGAAAATAATTGTAATAGTATATCTTAAGCCCATAGTTCCAAACTTCATGACAGCACAGAATCAAGAATAAAAGGAAAAAATAAAACCCTTGAAATTCTTTTATTTTTTTTAAATCCAGTGTGTGCTTCATACCTATTGTGTATCTCATTTACATTAGCCATGTTTCAATCAGTAGGCAGGGACACTGGGACTGGCTGCCATATTTGAAGGTGTTGATAGGTTGGGGTTCAGGGAATATTTCTTTATATTGCACTAAATAGCTTCAAGGGCTAGGGAAAATATCAATAGATATCACTCAATCCATATAAGTAAACCAGATGATTCAGTAAGTGAACACAATTTTAACAGCTTGATTTTCCTAATATTTAGAAATAAAAACATATTTCAGCTAAAGGAACTACAACAGGTAGAAGGATTCCTCACTAAAAATAGTGTCTCCAGGGTGGTCAGCAATGGTACGGCATCTTGCTTCAAAGTCTACACGTGTGAATTATCCAGTTAACCACCAGCCTCTCTGTATTATGGGGATTCTTTCCTCGATTTGGGGTAAAGGAAGTGGTCGCATAATCTCATTTTGCCTATACCTCATGATTTTTCCTCTGCCGTAGTGATCCAACACCTCTCTGACAGAATACTCTAAATTCAGAAGCAACAGGAAAACAAGGAGCTCAGGAGCATGTCTGGGCCCTTGACCTCCATGCTGATTTGCTGCTCAGCCCAGAACTCTGGCAACATATTTAGGGATCTCACCTATTTCTAAAGCAAACATTCTTCTAACTCATAGCCATCTGGGGCTCGCCTCCCTGGGGTCACATGCAGAGGACTGTCTGATGTCTTTAATACCCTGATGCGTAGCGCAGGGGCATGCTTTATTAGCAAAAACCATTTTGCTAGGAGAAGAAAACTGACATAGAAGAGATTCTGGAGGGAACAAAATTTTGGCTGGGGCTCTTGTTTTTATTATTTAGCTGAAGAGAATCATTGGGTCTACATGCTTTCAGAAACCCTATGGTTTCTCTAAGGTTCCAATAAACGTGATACCATTCATAACGTGGACAGTGGTCTCTTTCATATACTGCCTATAGTCACATACTTAAGCGCCAAGCAGATGGTTGAAATCTGTTTTGTATAAAATGTGTGCTTTTTTCCAACTGTGTTCTTTGTATTCATGCTCATCCTAGGCTCTAGCCATCCAAACACTGGCACCGTGTCGATCATTAGCAGTATTTGAGACAACTGGTAAGTAAGGTATTCAGTGTTCTCCGCAAAATGTTCAGCTAACATTTCCCAGATGTATAATTAAGGCAAAAGATGATCTTCTTAAATTGCTATCAGCACTTTGGATGGCTTCTGGCTTTCAACAGATTATATCAGGGGGAAACAATTTTATACCAAAAACATGGGCCCTGTTTCTTGGTGATTTTGTCACTTGTCATAAAGCTATCCATAAGAAGAAATCTGTATATTTCCCCTTCTTTCACCTCTATATTCAAAAATCAGGAGGAAATTGCCCCTCCTGATTTTATTGTGGGCATGTACAGTGAATGGGACATGTGTGGGTAATAGTTTCTGTAAGTCACTTAGAATTTTCTAAATTTCAAACTATTTGTGCAAACACTAGTTTAAGAAGTACTGGAGTGTGCAATTTTCTTTCATTCACAGAAAGTCACTGTTTTTGTTGTACAATTATTTATTCTTTAAAGATGTTCATTCTTGTAATTATGTGTAAATACAATTTAATTTACCTGGCTTAAAGATTAGTGCAATGTGCAATTTGAAAATGTACTTGATATACTGAAAGTTACAAAAACAACTGTTAGTTTATCAGATTTCCTGCACACAAAATGAGGAAAGATGTGTTTAGCATGTTTAATTATAAATAGTGAACAGATAAAACTGAATTTATATTGGTGGGATTAAAGTATACGTTACCGAGGATCAATAATTAAAGTGGCTCAAAAACGGTAGTTACATGAACAGTAAAAGTGAGGTATTGGCCAACCAGTCTTTTCCAGCAATTATTTTTATGTGAAAAACAGTTTTTAGACACCTGAAAGGAATTTTATCAGACAAAGAATAATTTTATTAAAGTCTTGATTATTTTTCCTTTGCCAGATATGAAAGCCCACTTTTAAAACACTGAATTCAATGGACTGCATTCAGGCATACCCAAATGCTTTCCTAAAGCTTTATAAGTGTATGCAGGATTGTTTAGAAGATAGGGGGTGATAGTATAGTGATTTTTAACCCCATCTCATAGATGCATGGCTGAAATTCAAGGAATTAAAGTGATTTATGTCCCGCAAAGTGTTAATTCCTGTTTTAGAAATGGGAACTTATGCCAACCTTGTATATACCTAAATGCTAGGCCATCAGATACGCATTAGCAGTGAGTAGCCCAACTGCACCCCATATACATTTCTTGCTCCTTTAACAGTAGGGTACTTGCACATTTTTCTTTGGTCTAGAACTAACTACAGTTTTGGTTTCATGGATTCTTTATAAGTTGACTTTCTAATAACTTTTACATCTTCACAAAGGGAATGAGAGAATAACACTCATTTGTATCCCTAAACTCAAAGCAGCAAGTATAGAATAAAAAGTATTGCAATCATTAAGCAAAGAAATAATTTTTAGACAGACAGTTCTTACATTATCTGAAATATGTGGCTATCTACTTAAGCAATTTGTTCAACTTTTCACAATCCCCCCCGGCATATTTTCAAGGTAGAAATAATACCAAAGGTCCTTAGGTATGTATCAAAGATTATGTTTCTGATTGTATAACTACACATTTTTTTTCTTCAAGTAATGTTCTGAAAAAACCAGCATGCAGTCTGCCAAATGTAAAATATTAACAATATGGGCAGCCCATCCTCTGAGATGAAACCACTGTTTCCTGCCTCTTTCTTTGGTGTTCCAGCCCCCTTGTCTTAGAGCCCTTGCCACCCTCTTCTTGACGTTCCTGAGCAGTAACTGCTGCAGCTGGCCAGCCTGGCTTCAGTAACAGCAGCTCGTTCGTGGCCTTGGAAGAACACTTGGAGCTTCCTCCAGTCACTTATTCATAATCTCCCTCAATCTTGCTCCCTTCCAGCTCAGTGTTTTATTTATTCAGACAAAGACCGATACCGCACGTATCTCTGTGTGACTATCTAATCTTGTTATTAATTCTTCTATTTTATGAATACACTGTCAGCAATTGAACTAGGATACTATCTCCTGCTTCTGTATTCCCAACAACCCCCAGCACTTTGTTCATCCACACATATATAATTTATCTCTATGATATTTGTAACTGACAGGAATGAGTGATCTAAAGCACTTGAGAGTCTTAAGCATGTAAAATACGAATCTGATGTTTTCACCCACTTAACATAATTCATAAAAAATATCTGTCACTTCATGAACCTTAAAAAAGAACCACATATAGTACTTAGATGAAAACTCCTGAGATATCCCATGGGTACCTGTACAATGGTATCTAATTGACAAATTGACCATTGTGATTCTATATGTAAAAAGGCTAGCTATGAGATAGAATTCATTTCCAAACATTAGGACAAATGCAAGAATTTTGACTACTGAATTCAGGATCTGGAAACCTTTCAAATGCATTTCATACTGACAAAATTTTAGGGTGGAGAGATTTTGAGAAATCTTAGCCTATTCCTTTATCCCACATTAAAGACTCTAAGAGGCCTCAGTTTGTGAGAAATGGGAAACTCAAGATGTCATGTCGAAAGATCAACTCTTGTCTCCTACATTATACAGCAAAACATCAGCAAGGAGACAGATAAATGAAATCCTTGGCCAAACTAGTGGAAAGCCTTCTCTTCATTAGGAGGGCATATCTTAAAATTGACAAGATATGGTTGTGTATACACTGGGCCTAATTTTAACTTTCTCATTATCTGAACAGGTGATACCAACTGTCACCACATGTTACAGAAGCACACATCCATCCTCCTAACCTCTTCAGTTTTAAGTGCCCAGTACCTATGCCCCACAGCACCACCTTCGGGTATTTAAAGCTAAAGTGTCGTTCTCTGTCTGTGGTGCACCCGTCCTGGGGTCCTGCATTGTGGGAGAAACAAGACAATTTTGTTTGTTCTAGTAAGTATTTCTTCCTTTCAAGGTAATCTTCCCCAAACTGCTCCATCAGGACTGACTAGGACCTATTCAAGATGTCAATTGCCTAGTAAGTAAAAAGGATTCTCTTGAACTCCAACTTTTGTGTATGGGAATAATTATAGCATCTTCCCAAATAACTCCTTCACTGCTAGTCATTTCTAATTATTTTTTAATCTACTCATAAAAGTATGCATATTATGTTCCATCATATAATTCTCCAAACTGCCCTCTGTGTTTTTGGATCTGTTTCTATTGCCCTAGAAGAATGCTTTTAAAACATTAAATGTTCTTAAACTGTTTAGTGGTCAAATCTGATCCATTTTATTTTTCCAGTAATTCTAAGGTTTATAAAACAATACCTTAACAAGATGTGTATCCCATAATCCTCCAGGATCTAGAAACAATTCCCAAATTTAGCTCTGATTTGGAAGAGAGGGAACTGTGAATTACTTTTTGTCCATCCACTCCCAGGTGTTCTGTTGACTGGTACTTTGCCTGTTAAAGTTTTCGTCCCATTATGATGATGTTGGGATGATAATCTGATCCTGTGTGTTCAGTGATCATTAACACAGGTCAAAGTTGAATTAATGAGTTAATCAGAGGTAGAGGAGCTTGAACACAGGTCCATTCCTCCCTCTCCTAAATAACGGGAACAACACAGAGTGGCTTAAAGAATCTCCAGTCTTGTGCTGATATGAAAGGAGAAATGAACTGTTAACCTTAATTTTATGTGACATCTTCCTGCAATCCCTTTTCAAACGTATTATGAAATTCAATAGCAAATATTCTAAATGGGAAAAGAAAACAAGAAAAAGAACAAAGGGGCACCAGGACAGGAGTGAGAAAGAAAAAGAAGTCTTTGGACTTTGTTGCCTGTTGCCCAACAACTCCAGCCCAGAGTAAATACCCAAAAGGAAGAATTGCGGCAGACAAACAATTGTCTCAGCCCCACAATTAGAGCAAACACGAATTAGAACTTTGTCAGGAGATCTGTATTAGCTAGGGGTGAAAAATCAGCACCACAAAGTAAAACTTCTTCACTCCATGTTCTTTTATATAAAAACATATGTCATTTTCAACATCTGTGCTTCCATTAGGATGTCCTTTCATTATATCTAGTATACATATATGTGTCTAATTTATTAAAATGAGATTTCAACAGATCATAGGCAAAAGTTGCAGAAGTAGCTCTCAGGCAGCTCACCAACCCTTTGGTCATTCCCTCCTAATTAGTCAGGGCTAAGTCCACACTGACTACCATTTAAAATAAATTTCAATTAAAAATGTACCCCCCAAAAATCACAAATTTGCTTGTCTGCCTCCTTTCCCCTGGATTCAGAAAAGGAAAAAACAAAAACAAAACAGGCAAAGTGGGTTAACTCTTTTAAGTCTTTTTCAACAATGTTCCTGAAATCCCAGATGAGAAGGCACAGCCCTCAGGACCTCAAAGCAGCTCACAGTTCTAGCTGACCTATCTCTCCCAACCTGACAATATCACACCTTCCAGTGCAAGAGGCTTCTAGAGAATTCTCTTTGCCCTCAAGTTCACAGCTTCCCATGCCTCTGTTCTCAATGAATTTGACTCAGAGGTTTCAATGTGATAAGGAAGACTGAGAGGAGCATGGGAGGCCAGTGGCATCCATGTTCCTCCACAGAACAGATCCCTGTGGCTGTACACATGCCCACGGAAGAAAGAGTGTGTCTTCTGTGTTTGAACATTTTCTTTTCTAAAACACACATTCTTTCAGAGATGTGAAAGGCAGAAATAGAAACACGACCACACATGAAACTTTCCCCGGTGGCTGCCAGCAGCCTTTCTTCACAGCACCCCTCTTACCTACAGTATGCGAGGAGACTGGCAGGTAGCCCTAATTCGTTAGTAGCCAAATTATTTTTGTCCGTAAAGTATGAGAAATCTCCACAGCACATGAATGAGATACAATTTACTAGTTTACACACATTTTTATAACTTCAAAAACTAAAACTCATTCACAAATGCTCCTATTTCAGCTTCAGCAAGAAGGGCCACCAGAGTACAAGAGAAGCACATTTGGAACCCCAAGACTTCGTTCTCCAAAAGAATATGAAAGAGGGGGAAAAAATCTCTTAACTCCAATAAAGAACTTTTCATCCTTAATGCAGGAAAAATAAACAGCTTTCCGTTCACCCACACTCCACATTTCATTTAAGTCAAAACATTTCCACGCAAGGCATTACGGAAAACGTCATTTAGTAATAAGCCTGAACGGCTGCAGATGTAAACTCATAGTGACAGCATAGTAGGTTTAGACAATGGAGCTCGCAGTGACTAGAAACCTCACAGGACTCCCGTCTCTGGAGTCACTACCATGCCCCCTTCTCCAAGTTTCAGAGGAAAGCAGCAAGAGTAGCAGCCCCGAGCAACACACGCACCCCCTGACGATCCAGACTCAGAGGAAAGAGTAGCGACTGAGACTAACAAGACAAGGACAGATGTATCAATAACACAGGAGAGCTGAATTATCCAAATGATCCTCAGATCAAAGAGAGCAGGCAAGAGTTTGGAGACTCGGGACATGACCTGAACTCATTTCACTTCTGATTTGAAATGTCTCTAAACACCCAGAAGCTTTTGTTTTTCGTTTTCTGTCTGTCATGTTATATGACTATAAAGGTCCTTAAACTACCTTTTAATAGATTAATTACTTTCAAGCTGGGTGACAAAGGGGCACAATGACCGGAAAATAATACAAAAGAAACAGACAAGATGCATTTTAACAGGTTCATCCACAAACCTGGGCAGTGCTCATGAGGTGCAGATTACGGTTCAGTGGTTCCAAATTGGCAGAATTCAAATTGGGTTCATATTTGGGTTTTTTGTTTTGTTTGTTTTTTAAAACCACCTGTCCTAAAACGACATTGTTTATGCTAATTATCTTTGTTGATGCCGCAATTCTGTTTGTTTACTACAATTCTTTTAAAATGCCATATCCCTCTGAATAGTTCTCACCAGAATTCTTCTAAATCTTGCCTTGGTCTGGTCCTTCCCGGCAGCCCAACGTGCAGAATACCACGCCACAGAGAAGGCACAAGAGCTGGGAGCAACTTGGAGGCTGTGACTCCTCGGGCTGGCAAAGGCTGGCAGCAGTGCTGAGGTTTCACTCTCGGCCTCCAAGAGAAAGGGATGCTGATGTGGAGAAACGCACACCCCCCTATTGGACAAGCAGAACCATACGCCACAGGATCTCCCGAGGAGATGGGGAACTCTCAACTAGCAAGTGAAGGGAAGGGGAGCTGACAGCAGAGGAAAAAAGGCAAAGCGCCTTCCAGACTGCAGGGCAGGGCACAGTCAGAAGGGGAGAGGGGTCCTGGATTCACAGGGAGGAATAGAAGGCATTCTCCAGCGTAAACCCAAATAAACACTCTTCATTTAAGGAAGACAGCGCCAGTCTTTAGTGAGTTTTCCTTGTTTCTGTTCTCTCCCCTTGCTCTAGCAACACCCCTTGATCTACTTCGTCTGCACAGCATTTGAATTTTACGTGCTCTATCAGTGAGGGTGCCACCACTAGGTACAAAGCTGGGGAGGACAGAGTTAAGGAAGACTGAAGTATCTCCATTAATTTCTTATTCAGCAACATGTTTTGATTAAGAAGAATACGACTTAACATGTTGGTGAATCACTGAACATCTTTTAAGATCACTGCCATCACCTGATTCAGAAACTGAGCGCACTGGGTTAGTACAAGAGAAGGATGGAGAGCTTGGCTTATGTCCCTTTATGTCCCATGGTATTGGTTAATCTCACTAAAACTACAGGTGAATAACAAATTTGCAAGGTAAACGGCACCCACCAGCTATGCCTTTTAAATTAATCTATAAAAGGGTTGTGTTTACGTCACATAACACATACCTGCATGATACAAAATATGCCTTAGGTGGCTGAAGAATGGACACAGGATGACCAGACAATAAAAATGAGGCATCACTTGGGGATGTTACTCTGAGAAGGTGCCATGAACACAATCCATGTGACCCAGCTTCCAACACTAAGAAGAGTACGATGTTCCAAAGCAGACAGGTTTTCTCATCTGCCTCTCATCTACGATGCTCATGTAAATCTCAGTTAAAAGCTTTCCAAGAACAGGCACTCACTTCATGTGCTTCTGATATCTGAGGCACGGAAAAATGCATCCACATGTAATCAATAGCAACACGCTTTTTCATTTCTCCAACCTGCTCTACCCTGCTCTGGCCGCAATGCTACCTGGCATTTAACCCTGCATTGTTCTCCATGATCAGTCAGACGCCTGCCAAGTCCTCAGACAGAATGGGGTGTGGGACAGAAGTGTGGCTTATGCACTACTTCACGCAAGCTGCATTCCAAACCAAGGTGTCAGCTCAGTTAGCTCACAAATTATTGAGATGGCAATTGAAATCTGTAATGGTTTATGAATACATTTTCCACCAAGAAGTAGTAGTAAGTGAAGATTAACTGAAGTGGCCAAAGCAGGCATCAGAACACATTGACAGTGTGACTTGCAAGCTTACAGTTGCCATGAGGTGACGGAAACTAGACAGGTACCTCCTACATCCCCATCTAGAAGTTACCTGCCAACCTAAACGGACCGATCACTCAGGAGAGTAATGAATGTTTTTTTAAGTCTCCAACTACATTGAATAAATGCCCAGGTAAAAAATATTTTATTGGGAGGATCAGTAACTAAAATATCAATATTGCGAGAGGTATCCTTTTCCATAGCAATTTGCAAATGATTTTCACAGACCTGGAAGGGTATTCCCTGCTCCAGAATAAAGTTGAGAGTTTTCTAATAAGATAAAAACAATCTCTTTCATTGGGCTGACCCTAAATAAATCTGATGGGAATGGGATAAGTCAAAGCTGAGTTGGTTTTTTTTTCTTTTGCATAAGGCCTTGAACCTGCAGTGCCCCTTCAGCGTTTGGAGACAGGCTGCTGTCGGGGACCCGTTTTGAGAGAAGTACACAGCTACAGGAGGGCTCCGAGCTGAACACGCTTCATCCTTCATCCCAACTTTTCTTTTCCTTCCTGCACATCACCAGTCTTTTTAAAATATCTACATTTTCCAGTCTTTTATTTCCTTAAATAAAATTTTACAATTCAGCAACTGAGAAGTATGATAGGTAGCCTAGTCATGAAACAATCTTATTAGGAGTAAGAGGAACACAGATATAAAGAAACTGACAACCGTGTCAATGATAAAGTATCAGATACAGTTATTTCTCCTTCAGCAGCAGGAGAGTAACACCACAATCTAAAGTGAACATGTTTAAATATCAAGAGACAGATGACATTCTTGAATGAAAACCCCAAAGTCACAATTCTTTAACTCTCAGTTAAATGGAAGGGCAATGACTTCTCTAAGACCTCTCAGGAGAACTGGTGATGTTGCTATTCACAATGCTTAGACCACACTGCCGTTTGTGGTGCATGGAAATTGCTAGACCTAAAGGTTTCCCTCGCAAACAATACTGCAGGACACTCATTGCCTCTTCATCCCCCACCTGAGAATCATCCTTTAGTTGACACAGCCAGCCCTGCAGGACCTGCAGGGAAGCAGTTCAAGCTTGCTACTTCTGAAATCCATTTCCATTTACCTCTTGAACATCCTCACAGACAATGAAACCATCACCTACTTCTCAGCTGTTTAACAACCGTTTATCAACCTGAGACTGTTGAGTCCATCCCTGGAAACACTGACACTCATCAACAGAAATCTAAATCCTCAGGCTGGTCTTAAAGTTTTGAATATTTCTTGAAGTTTCAAATAGTCCACATGTTGGGAAAAAAAAAACCATAGAAGATGGCCAGTACTCTACAGTGACATGAGAGATATAAATCACTTAACACTTCAATGCCACAGGAGCTCTGGGCAATTGCTGCCCACTACACCCAATTTCCCATCCATGAAGACATTAGGAATTCTTTCAAAGACTAAATGAGCTTGAGTGAAAAACTCTTTGATGGCAGGTGAGCAAATAGAATAAAATTTGAGTCAATAGAAATGACCTACTTATTCCACAAAAGTTGCAAATAACTGAAAAGGCAAAAAAAAAAAAAAAAAGAACAAACAAACCTCACTCTGATTATATATGTTACTACTATTACATGGTCGCTCTTCAGAGAATTTCAGTATTCAATACTGTATCTATCTACATGATACTCTGTGTGAGTGACAATGGGAAAATGCAGTGTAAATAAACTGTCATTATTTTGCTGGGATTTCAGTAAGCATTGTCAATTTCAACCTCAGGGTAAATTATTTAAAATGTTATATTGTGTGACATTTTTCAAAATTACTTTAACTACTACTGTTTACACATAGGATGCATATATGAACAAACTATTTGACTATAACTGGCTTAATTAATTATCCAGCTAAAAATGTATGCCCCTGGATAGTGCAAAAAAGAACATAAAAATCTCACTAAAAAGGAAAACAAAACAGCATTAGGAGATTTGAGCATTAGGGTGTTAAAGGGAAAAGTTTGGCTTAAAAAGAGATAATTGAAAAAATATAAATAAAGTTCCCAGCAGGCAGCTTGCTATAAGAGAAATAGGCTCCAGCCTGTTAATATGTAACTGCCTCTTTATAAAAACAATCTGTTAACAGGTTACAAATCAGTCAGAGTTTTATTTGCAACAAAAAAAAGTGTAATTAGAATTAAAGAAAATTATCATTGGGGTGTTCATCTGCACATGTCAGAAAACTTACTCTGTACAATTAGCAAATCACTACATTAGTCAATAGTATGTTCCAGTGTGAATAACTTCAATATCCACATAGAACCAAGACTATTTTTACAAAGGAAAGCTAACTGGTTAGAAGACTCAATATGGGAAACTTTGAAAAAAATAATTCAAAACTGTTCCGATCGATCCACCTTCTTAATTAAGAGGAGAGAGAGACGGAGAAGGGAAGGATTAAAGTATGCATCAGATATTTCACTTTCTTTCCTGGCCATACAGTGGCTGCTCTGATACGTGACCACATCCAAGGGTTTTCTTCTTCTCCACACTTCTTCTCTCCCATGGCTTCAGTTCTAGAATGTTTTAATCTTTGTCCTTTCTTTTTCCGTCTTTTCATATCAAATTCAGGCGTTTGAGTGATGAACAGCTTGACTTAGCATATTTTTAACCAGCTGGTCTAGCACCTAGCTTGCATTGCATAGTCAGATACAACAAATGTTTACACAGAAGGTATAGCTCGCATGAAAATGAAAAAAGCCTGGGTATCTTGCATCCTGGCTTTTTTTAGCTTTTTTTTTTTTTTAATTCACCATACAGAATACGAAGTTTGAGTTCTTTTTAATGGCAAACAAAAATCTATTTATAGTTCAAAAAATGAACTTATACTAGGATATGAACTCAAAGTTAAAAATTGTAATGTGTAATTACAGGGACACGAGGAGGGCTAAAATTCTTTAAAAAGCCCCCATGGTACTCACAGCAACATCAAATGGAAAGAAACTGCACATACCTCTCTAAATAGGAACAACTAATTACGAATACACTTAGCTCCCATCACAGCACAGCGCAAAGTGTAGTTTATCAAAATCCAGTTACGACAGCCAGCACAAAAGTGGCCACAAACTTAAAAGGGGGTGTCTTGTCTGTCCTCTCCTCCCCTCCTCAGACATCTCGGTCACCATCTACTAATATTTAACTGTGATGTGAAATTTTCTTTGGGGAAAAAAAAAAAAACAACAACAACCCGGCTCTCCCATATCAACAAAAGGTCCTGCTTTTCCAAGCAGTTTCCAAAGTTTAACAGAGGGATCAAACAGGAATTTAACAGCCTCCACTTTAACCACCACCGAAGCCTTCTGTCACTTCAGAAATTACAGGAGACAGAGATCCTGAGTATGCTAGCAGTCTACAAAAGGTGTGTGGGGGCATCAATGAAGGCGGAAAGTAGGAGACTGCCCGAGGAAGAGAGCAGCAGCGAAGGGGGGGAGGAGAAAGAGATGCTTAATGTTCATTTAATTTCCTGCCTGTGATCCGACGCAACCTAAAAACATTAGCAGTAAGCTCGGAGGAGACTTTGCAAATCAGTTCAATTTGGTCCGGGCAACCACAACAGAAATCAGCTCCCAAGGCTGCAGAGACCCTAGCTCAGAGCGGCTCTAACACACGCAGTCTGGGGGAGGCATCTTCCCGGGGATTCACAGACTACTGTGAAATGGAAGAGTTTGCACTTCAGTATATTAGGGGGAAAAAAACCAAACAGTACTCACCTTTCAAACTCCTGAGGTAAATCAGGGTCAGTAAGCATGCTGGAAAAGCACAATTTCCCTTTGTCACAGCGGCCACCTATGATCGGCTCCAACTGAACCTGTCAAGTCAGACCAAACCTTCTAAACCAATGGATTCTCTCTCTCTCTGTCTCTCTCTTCTCACTCTCTCTCCCCTCTCCCTTTCTCCCTCTCCCTCTTCCCCTCCTCTCTCTCTCTCTCTCTCTCTCTCTCTCTCTCTCTCTCTCTCTCTC
>CABHPP010108202.1:32448-49351 GCA_902168425.1 Peromyscus attwateri
CTCTCTCTCTCTCTCTCTCTCTCTCTCTCTCTCTCTCTCTCTCTCTCTCTCTCTCTCCTAGGACTCCTTGACCATTCTCTTAAAGGGGTAGTACACTTCCAGCAGCAGCCTGGCTGCTCCCCCTTTGCACAGCCACACTCCGGCTGCTAGGCATTAGACAACCTCCGGGTGCCTGTCCCTTCCTCTTAATTCTCTCTCCTGGACATCACTGAATGGTAGAAGTCAACTGTAACATGTCTCCCATGCTCTCCCCTCTAAATAATAAAAGTCACATCACACACACGCGCGCGCACACACACACACACACACACACATGCACACAAACACACCACCACCAGTATCATTGTAAAAAATACATTTGGGGCTGATTAAAAAATAACTTTATAATAACGGAGCCCCAATCAAACTGTGAGTATTAACTAATTAAGCACTAATAGTCACAGCATTTTTACACAAAGAATTGTTATTCCTCACTCCCCCCCCCCCCAGACTCTCTTCAAGCGCACACGGAAACACAAGTATGAGTGTGTGTGCGCGCGCGCGCGCGCGCACACACACACACACACTCACTCACTCACACACAACAATCAGGCATTGTTCTGAAGGAAGAAAAGCAACTTTGACAGATTGAAATATAGCAGAGGCCCCTTCAAGGAAACCCGTAAACAGGCTGTCACTCACTCTGTCCGGCTCAGTGCTAGCTCTCGCTTTCCACAAAGTGCTCTGAACGTCCTGGCAACCCAGGCAAAGTTTCTGTAGCTCCAAACTCCAGAAACCAGGCGTGGAGGAGAGCAGGTATCCACATGCCAAACACAGCATGCAGGAATACAGGACAGCCCCAAACCCCAACCAGAAGATGACCCTGACCAGTGTACTGTCCTGCTCCCGAAGGCCGGGGAGCTCAGGGTGTACAGGGCGGTGGGAGTGCCCCCAGCCCCGGGGTTCTTTAATTTCCTCTATCCAGGCAGCCACAGATAAGCTGGACAAACTCTGGCTCTCCAAATCCTAAGCTGGCTGGCAAGGCACAGACTCCATAGCAGTTCCAATTATCTAGATAAAAATCTGGCAGGCAAGGAAGGTAATCAGGTAATGTACCTTTGACATGGAATGACAGAGGTACCCACACAGGCACAAGGGGATGGTGGCTGCCCCACGCACCGCAGCATCTGGCTTGGGAGTAAGCTCACACTCACTAGCACAAGAGAGTGTGCTTTCTGCACACAGTCACTCACACACATGCTCTCCACTCCTACTGGGAGGGTTCACTGTGCACAAAAGGCTACATTACAGAGCCCGCCCCAATAAGGGAGAGAGAGGGAAAAAAGCCTCCCATTGTTGAGAGGGCAGGTCAGTTGATTAGATTTTCTGTGGAGAATTCCACGAGGAAATTCCCTTCAAAGCCGAAGTGATTAACTGGGGGCTACTCTGGAAATAGGAGAGACAATGGCTCAATAGTCCGCACACCCAATGTCCAGGCTGGCACTGAACTCACTTTAAAAAAATAGAAATAAAAGCCGGGCTCTCTGTGCTTTTCCACAGCGTCCCCCCCAACCCCCCAGCCCCCTCCACTCCTTCCAACTTCCCCTCCCAAACCCTTTTATTTCGCAGCTGGATGACATTAAGGGCCTTTAAAACCACAAGGGTTGACCCCACCGCAGTTTGATTAGGGCCCACTTTTTTTTATCCTGGCGACAGGCGGACAGTAAGTTTACTTTTCAGACATACACAATGACACGCCATACACATATTCTGAGGGAAAATCACGGATTGCTCTACTCCTGTCGGCATATTTATTCTTCATTCAGAGCTAGGATATTTGGGGACAAAGTTGAAAATAACTTAATCATGAGACCCATCACTCAGGAGAGATCCAGAAACATACACACACACACACACACACACACACACACACACACACACACACACGTGGAGTAGGATTTGAGTGTGTCACTATGGAGTTAAGACACCAACAAAACATGGAGCTCCGACCCACCCTGAAAAGCTGTTAACTAGGATGTGTCAAAATGACTCGATCCTTATTTCAGCAGTTGGGGAAGGGGCAGGATATTACTCATTATTTTTTATGCCATTAGCCTCCAGTTCTTTTCTATTACAGCACCAGCCCACTTCTAAATAGAAAAATGAGAAAGTCATGGCATTTATCATAAATACCTATTTTTTAGTCCCTTAAGAGACCCATCCTCTAATGCGCTGTGATGGATAATGTAAATAAAATAGTATTTTCTTCTGTTAATGATGGTCACAGGAACTCTAATGTTATATGTGTTTAAAAATGTTTGTTTTTTTTTTTTCTAATTAGTGACTATTGTTTTGGATCAAGAGGGAATACGAAAGAAAGAGAAAGAGTGTGTTAAAGGGAATCATGGAGCAGGGACCGAAGAGGAGACACAGCAGCAGCAGAAAGGTAGAAGTGAGGATAACGGCCATAAGGCAGGCTGCTGTGATCCCCACGGTCCCAGCTGCTGCCTCACGGCAGCATCTACTGGTGGCTGTTCTTTGATGCTCCAATCCTGAAGGTCAGCAGCACAGGTAAGAGAAAGGGTTTTCAAAACCAGCTCTGCTACCAGGGGAAACTTTCCGTACCTTCTGTCTGGTGGGTATAGCCACCATGTAATATATGCATACTTCAGGAGTATACAAACGCCAAATAAACACAAAGAACATATGAGAAATTGCAAATTGGTTTGAAAGTCAATTTTAGATCTGAAACTAATTATTGGGTTTGGAGAGATGTCTCAGTGGGTAAAAGCCTTGCTGTGAGAACAAGAGGACCCGAGTTCAAATCCCCATGTAAAATCCAGGAGTGGCACACACACACACACACACACACACACACACACACACACACACCACACACATACACACACTTACTTTAAAAACTATATTTTTTGCACAATTGTCTTATTAAGAGTTGAGACATATTAAAAACCAGGTAGAAAAATATGTCCCTTTAAAAATGGCTACCCCAATCATGATAGTTCAAACTAACAGTTTTAAGACCAGGAAGAGCTTTGCTTGGGTAGGTTATCACAAGGATGTTACATAGTATAAGCAGGGGCCTTTGTGCACACCACCAACTCAGCCAGTGTTCACATGTGGGCACAGGGAAGGTGAAATCATACAGCTGGTGAGGAGTCCATTACTCACGTCACTTGTGACACTATAATACAGAAGAAGCAACCCCCCAAAACATAGCCAAACAGAGGCCCCCAGATGGTGCTTTAGTCCTATGGGACCTAAAAGGCTTTCAGGAAATTTTTACCCAAAATTAAATTTTATAAAATCTTGTCACTATGGTAATACTGTACTTAATATTTGAATAGTGTTAACATTTTTTTTAAAAAAATATGTCTGACTGCATTACTATGAAGCCTAGCCTAGTCTTGAATTCACAATCCTCCTGCCTCAGAATCCTGCTTGTTGAAAATTCAAGCATGAACCACACCAACTCATAACAAGTACTTTCAAATATGCCTCAAAAGTTTTTTTTTATTTTGAATTCTACAGTACAAACTAGAAGTCCCATAATTCTAGCATGTCAGACGAAAAAGAAAAATACACCCCAACTATTTAGTCAAAATCTGCTCTTTGGGTCCAGCAGGCAGTGATGTTAACCTACTTAAACTACTGTTTAAAATGAAGTATATTACTTTAAAACATTGTTATTTTATACTAAATGCTGAAGTGATTGTTTCATGACCATCACATAATGCATATTAAATAAGCTTACAGTATTTAGTGAATTGTTTGAACAAGTGAAGATACCCAACTAGTCATGTAGCTGGCACTGTGTGCATTAACACTGACATCATGATTGATAGAGATCCACTCATAACCAGAGTACATTTTACAATATAAATGGATTAAGACATTTATACTTTATAGTCACTTAACACCCATTAAATTATTATCAGCATGGTTAATTACTATGACTTCAACAGAATTCAAGAAAAATGTGAAATAAATTTAATTGCAATAATAAGAATTTTATTATTATTATTATTATTATTATTTTTTTAAAACACCATCTCATTCTGTAGCCCAACCTAGAGTAGAACTTCCATGTAGTCCAGGCTGGCAGCAAATTTTGGAAATTGTCATATTCAGATCCTGCATGCTTGGGTCCAAGGGCATCTGTTCCATAAAAAATCATCAAATGACTAAATTTCAAAATGATCGGTTAATAGCTCAGCCTCCCATGTTAGAGATGGTAAAAAGAGTTCAAACCATAATAAAACGAGGTGGAAATGAAAACCCACTGGCGAAAACTGAAGTTAGCTGGAATTGGTGGCTTCACTGGGTACTATGTACAAATGTATCCACATAGCCACAAATTTGTCTTCCCAAGTGACCAGGAAACTGAGGAAGAGAAAGCAGATAGAGGTTTACGCATTTACTGAAGTCTATCATGTTGGTGTGGTGACATCATGGGAAACAGAATGTATGTGAGCAAGTGTGCTTTCACGCTCATGTTGTTTCCATCGCAAATCTGAGAAGAAGTGTCACACAGGCTGAGGAAATGGAAGGCAGGCTCAAGGATACTGCTGGAAAATTCTCAAAGAGAATCCCAGAACTCTCAAACCACACACAAGTTACTCCTCAGTACAACCTCTTCTCAGGGGCCACCTCAGGCAAGAATTCCCAGCATTTCCTCTTTCTTTGAGGGCAGCATCCCATCCCTTCCCTTGTTTCGGGCAGAATGGTAAACCATCTGCTTTAAACCTGAAATGGCCACAGGTAGGGATTGGCTTTTAGCATGTGATAGCTGTTTCTAACGTGTGGTGCAGTTTTCATACTTAACACAATTTGACGGGCTATTTTGACAGAGAAATTTTGTAGTATGATAGCCATGCTAAATCCAGGGACTACTAGTGTCCAACAATTAACTGACCCTGACACACAGGCACACTATTCACTTCAGTTTTTCAATCCTCCCCAACCCCAAAGTTGGGAGATCTCACTTTAGAAAAATTAAACTAAAAGGAGTTTCCAGTCAGTGTGCAGATGTGAGTCATTCCACAGAGTCTCAGGGACCTTGTCACTAGCTTGTCACACAAATCAAAAACTTACCTCACAGTGGCCTCAAGTGTTATACTTTTGGACTGCTTCAGACAGCACCTATGAACTAGCATTTATCTTTCAAAATGACCTCGAATTGACCCTGTCTAATACATGTAGGCTAGGAAGTGCCATAAATGATAGCCTGTAAGTTCAAAGTCTTTGGACCTTCAAGCTCTTTCTAAGGTCACTAGTATGTCTGAACAAGTGGCCCTCAGATGTTGTCTGTGAAGAGCTTGCTCTTCAAGATACACCCCCTTCTAACTCTCACTCTGAGAGACAATACTGCTCCAGTCTTGACTTCCTTGTTTGATCTTCTTATTTGTTCTCTTTGGCATTATATCAAAACAATAACTCTTTCTTTGAGGATGTCTTAATCTATAAGAAAAATTTGAACACATCATCTCTTAGGACAGTCAAAAGAAAGAGAAGGGGGCTGGAGAGGTGACTCGGGTTAAGAGTCCTTGCTGCGCTTGGAGAGGACATGAGTTCAGTTCCCTGCACCAATGTCAGATAGGTCACAACTGCTTGCAGCTCTAGTTCCAAGGGATCTGATGCCCTCTTCTGGCCCCTATGGGTAATTGCACTCACGTACATACATACATACACACACACACACACACACACACACACACACACACACACACACAAGAGCACAAATACACACACACACACACACACACACACACACACACACAATTTAAAATTTGAAAGAAAATGTCCTGTCTCAAAAGGAAAATAAAACAAGAAAAGAAATGCTGTAAATAGCTAGGTACAGCAAAGAAGACCACTGGCATTATCTTATTTCTCCTCCTAAATTTCTAAAGACAACCTGAGTTTAAGTCTCTTTACATCTTCAATGACAGTCTAACAGCACATAAGTCTCAGGTGGTGGTTATGGTATAATCTTAAGAGAATACCCACATTTCAGATGAAGATGGAGGCAGGAAACATCAGCCATTTCTCACAAATGTCTAAATTTAAAGGATGCTTACTTGGACTGGCAAGATGGCTTAGCCATCGCTATCAAACTGACAACCTAAGTTCAATCCTTGGGACTCACCTGGTGGAGGAGAGAACCAACTTCCACCAGTTGTCTTTAGACCTTCACAGAACTGCTGTGACACACCACACACACACACACACACACACACACAGACCAGATGTGGTAAACAAAATTAACAAATAAAAATGTAATTAACATTAAGATGATTATTTAATACAACTATTAAAATGGTTAACAAATCTTATTCTTGTCTTGTGACAACAATCCTTCTTGTAATGGTACCCTCTCTTTAAGGATGATTTCTGAAGGTTCCCCTACATTATATCAACTGCTTTTCTGGTGTCCACTCTTATAATAGAATTTCTAACAAAATCATTTATTCCAGAAAAAAAAAGTTTCAACTAACAAAGTAAAACCAAGTGAATTTATGTTTTTTATATTTTTTCACTCACCAGAAACAATCCTGTGACACAGGAGAGGTCTGCCTGTGTCGGACAATGAGAAGGGGAAGGGATGCATGTCGATCCTTCCAGTGGCAAAAGTCCAAACATTTGTGTTGAGTGGAGGATTCACAGAAGCCACCAGAAGAGAAGCCGCTCACCTGTGAACACACCTTTAAAAGGGGCTCATGGCTACCAGTACTCTACTTCAGAATTATTTAACCTGTTAAGAAATTCAGGGAGCATCCTGGGCTTAAGGTTTCCCTGGAGGCAGCAAAAGACTTAAAGGAGGCTCTACCTCACTGCCATTGTTTGGCTCTGGGTTTTCATCCTTAGGAAATATCTACACACTGTTTTAGCAAATGTGACTCAAGAAAGGTTTCCCAGAGTGTGTGTGTGGGGGGGCATGGTCTATGCTGTATATATGTATGTGTGTGTATATATATATATATACATTTCTTCCTCTCTCTTTTTTAGAGAGAGGATCTTGTGTAGTGTAGGCAGATCTCTCCCACTCTCAGTGCTAGGACTGCAAACATCACACCATACAAACCTGGGTTTGTACTTCTTCTTTATGATAACTAATCCAGGAAGAACAGGGAACTAACCTTGGCTCACAGGAAAACATTTGGACAATTCAGCTTATTTTTACGTTGACTACATTCATCAACATTCTTTATTCTCCTTTGATTGTACACCAAATATTACTTGTAATACATGAGGATGCTATCTATTGATGTCTGATGTGCTTATCTCTAATACAGGGCAGAGTATGGGTAAAATATGGAGGCCTCTGCTCTAGAAGAGTCTTCTGTTCCTATCTTGCTAAGGATGAGTTAGTTCTTAAACACTGAACAGCTTAAGGGAAAGATTGCTAGCATTCTCCCAATCCTAAACTCCTTCTTCTACAATCTGTCTTTGATATATCTATTTATAATTTCCAAAATAAGACACTTCTCAGTTTGTGCTCCATGTATTTATGCTGTTTGAAAGACTATAAGACTATTCAATCATGTAACAGGTTGCTTTGACCTGCTAAGGTGTGGCATAACTACACATCTTTTTGTCCACGAACACACACAAGAAAATTGAGCTTTGTTATTAACATTAGCATAGCTAATTTAATTAAACTAAAATGACTATGAAAACCTAATTGACCATAAATATATCGATGATTTCAAAGAGGACTAATTTCATGACTGGATTAGTCTATGATTCTGAAAACTTTCAATTCAGAAATTTTATTACTCTGATAAAGTAAAATTGTATTTTTTTAGTGTATTATCTTATCTAACAAGAGACTAAAAAGCAGGTTCTTTTTTTTTCCTTTAATTGAAAATGGATTTTTTTTCCTATACACTATATTCTGATTATAGTTTCCTGTCCCTCTGCTCCTCCCAGTTCCTTTCCACCTCCCCTGCGGGTCTATCCCTTTCTGTCTTTCTCATTAGAAAAGAACAGGCTTCTAAGAGATAACAACCAAATATGACAGAACAAAATATAACAAGATGAAGCAAAAACATTCATAGTGAAGTTGGACATAGCAACCCAATAGGAGGAAAAGAGTCCCAAGAGCCAGCACAAGAGCCAGAGACTCACTCATTCTCAGAGTCAGGAGTCCCACAAAAATACTAAGGTGAAAGCTGTAATATCCACACAGAGGACCTGGTGCAGACCCGAGCAGGCCCTGTGCTTGCTGCTTCAGGCTCTGTGAGGTCACAGGCGCCTTGCTCTGCTAATTTAGGTCCTTGTTCCCCTGGAGTCCTGCATCCCCTCTGACTCTTAGAATTTTTCGGCCTCCTCTTCTGCCAGATTCCCTGAGCACTGAGGGGAAGGATTTGATGGCAACCTCCCAAATGGAATAGCTCATTTGTAACATGGAATGGTGGGTTAAAAAATAGAAAAACAAGCCAGGCAGTGGTGGCGCACGCCTTTAATCCCAGCACTCGGGAGGCAGAGGCAGGTGGATCTCTGTGAGTTCAAGGCCAGCCTGGTCTACAGAGTGAGATCCAGGAAAGGCACAAAGCTACACAGAGAAACCCTGTCTCAAAAAAAACCAAAAATAAATAAATAAATAAATAAATAAATAAATAAATAAATAAATAAACAAACAAACATTCTTCTCTGATGCAAAATTTGAAAATATCAAAGGAAAAATTCAGGAGAAAATAAAAGATTGTAACATCATAAATTCTGAAAGGCAAATGGTATTTTTTAAAAAAAAAAATCCAGATTTTTGATATGAATGCTAGGGACCCTCTATGAAATGCCACCAAGTTGACTGTTCCTTCTATTTTTGTGTATTGTCCACAAAAGTCAGGTGCTTCCACAATTTGGAAAAACTTAGTCATGTTGAATAGAGTATGAAAAATATGCATTTCCATAAATGAATGCGCTAGTCCAGTCACTCAGCAGACAAATGAAGGATCTTTAGTTTATACTGTACTTTAAGCCATCTCTATCCACATTAAAATCTTACATTGTAAATGCACACCTTTACAAATGGGGGTGGAGGCTAATTACTATCTATTAATTGTCCCTAAGTTGAAGAACTATTTAGGGATAAAATACTTACTATTTGTTTAACAAAGGCCTAAATGTTGATTGACTCTAAAAAGGAAACAATGGCTCTGTGATTAGAAACCCTCACTTTGAAGTCTTGCCTGAGGTCTGCCCAGGGACTGAAAGACTAACCATCTGTCAGGTGTACCACAGTCTAAGCTCACAATAAAAAAAAAAAAAAAAAAAAATCACATTTTCTTTTTCTGGAGTAAGAAACCAACTTCCAGTTTAGTCAATCTTCATAGCCAGGTCACTATGTGTGACCCAAAGAATAAAATTTCCAACTTCTATTGAATGTATGGCCTGACTTTTGTTAGGGCACATTGTGAGAAAAACCCAGAAAACTATAACTAAGCCTTTTGCTAAGCAGAGCACTGATAGAAGATGAAGATCAAACAATAAACTTATAAAAATAAAATTATGACCATGTTAGGATGTGGGCTTCATAGCCTAGTTTATAAACAGCCATTGGGTTCTTACTAAGGAGAAACCTACATTTACAAAGATCCATTTGTTTACTTTTTCTCTACAATTTTAAAAGGAAGGACAGGGAAAAATAATTAACTGGTTTCAGATTACAAAGCTGATAAGAGGAAAAGGACAATTGGAATGCAAGTCACTGGGCTACAGATGTGGAGCCAGTGTCCTACCCAGGGAGCCTGCTCTGCTCGTAAGGAGAGAAAATAACCAAAGCCCCAGCATGATGCAAAATGCTCCTAAGAAACCTGATTTTTCAAATAAGGTGCCTAAAATCTGACCCTGTTTAGAAACAGTTATTATGTACTCAAAAAAATGTATATTACAAAATTAACTGAGATGGCTCAAAAACACAAAGAGAATTCAAAACTAGAGAGGGAAACACAAGTAATACAGAGGAAGTGCCACATTCATGTTAATGTCTGTGGTGAAACACCCTATCACAGATGGGGCAATGCTAGGTGCAGTAACTCCAACACAGTACATTTACGTATACATAAGACTTATCTGGAGAGAGCCTTAAAAAAAAAACGATATAGAGCCGGGCGGTGGTGGTGCACACCTTTAATCCCGGCACTCAGGAGGCAGAGGCAGGCAGATCTCTGTGAGTTTGAGGCCCACCTGGGCTACAGAGTGAGTTCCAGGAAAGGCTCAAAGCTACGCAGTGAAACCCTGTCTTGAAAAAACAAAAATAAATAAATAAATAAATAAATAAATAAATAAATAAATAAATGAAAACAATATAGAAAGATGGAGCACGGAGGGCTGGCTCAGTGATTAGGAGCGCTGGCTGTTCTGTCAGAAGATC
This sequence comes from Peromyscus attwateri, assembly GCA_902168425.1. Classification (NCBI taxonomy): domain Eukaryota; kingdom Metazoa; phylum Chordata; class Mammalia; order Rodentia; family Cricetidae; genus Peromyscus; species Peromyscus attwateri. The sequence continues at coordinate 42,821 of CABHPP010108202.1, forward strand.
CAGGTTCAACTCTCAGCACCCACAATTGGGCAGCTGAAAACTGCCTGTAACTTCAGTTCTAAGGACCCAATGCCTTCTTCTGGCCTCTGAGGACCTCCTCACGCACTCATATGGATGCTCCAACATAAATAAAACAAAAATAAGCCTTTCAAAAGAAAACAGTATGGAAAGACATACAAAGTCCCCAAGTAGATAGGAGGAATTAGGTAGCATGTCACTTGCATAAAACTGAACTCTTTCTAAGTTAAGCATCAATTTAGCAAGTTCAAAACTAAAATACAGACATACGCTTAAATTACAAAAGTTCTGTGAACTTTTTTCTTTCAAAATAAAGAAGGGTAATTAGAAAATGACTGGTTAAAATATTTCTGGAAACTAGACCTGCACAGTTTCTAATGACCTGATGAAATAGGAAATCCAAAGGATGGAAGAGAAAGAAGTCCAAATACACACTTTTTATATGCAAATCACACAGTGGCATTTAACCAATGCTGTCAGAGAACCCCACGAGGAATAGGAAAGGGATTAGATTCCACATGAAAATAAGGCATAAGTACAAGAATAAAGCCGTAAATTACCAGCAAGGAACAAACAAACTCAAAAATAATTTTAGAAATGAGATGCTCTTACTAACTTTGCAAGAAATTCACTAGTCACAAATACAAGATTAATAAATCAATATAACTCCCAAAGTACAGAATGGCAAAGTGTGGCCTAAAAATATGCAACGTTTTCCTTATCCAAGGAAACAGCTAATTTCTGCAATGAGTAAGAAGTTCTTTGAAATCAAGGAGAAAAATATCAAAATGCCAATAGTAAAGAAAGCAAAGAGCAAACTGTTCAAAGGAAAAACAAAGTGTTATTACACAGACAAAATGTCCAGCGTCTATCACTGTAATGGAAATTCAGTTTTCAAATACACGATGATAACCATACTTTTTAACTGTTTGCCCAGGAAAGAAAAGTTGGATACACTGTAGATCATGCAGCCCGAAGTATCTAGCTGCTCTCTCCTCTGTAATACTTCCTTGCGGATGAAGTTTACTTCCAACCCCACTCTTTGCATCTCATCCAGACCATGTGCTTCCATCAACATAACACAGAGCTCTCTAAAGGAATATGGTCCACCCTCTCAGCATTTCCTGGGGCAGTGGGAGGAGACTAGTTCATCAGCCTGAGGCTTAGATCCAGGGGAGATTTGGAGACAAATGGAGCCCAAGCCAGCACAATCAAGGCAATGTACAGTGACCCACAGACAACCCATACCCCCATGTAATAGGTAACATCATTCATTTGTGACTTACAGGAGACATGCATATGGACAGCAATTTGGAAATACCCAATAAACTTCCAATTGGGAATTTTATTTCTGATCATCTCTGTTAAGACAATATTTCACATGTCCATGTACAGGATGTCATATATGCAAAGTTAAGGTCTGAACAAGCTAAGGCCCAACAGCTAAGGCCTGGTGATGATTTAGAAGGCAGGAATTGGAGTCTGATGACAGACCGGAATAGTACACAGCCCGCCCTCCATCTACTGCTTATTTTAAAGTAGTTCAACACTCTTAAATTAAACAGATGTAATTAAACTATTAATAAATGGTCCCGAGTAATTCCCTACCAACTATATACAATATTTATTAAATTCTATTAGAAGATGTAGGCAGATGAGTTTTTGGAGGGCTGTGATACATTTTTATTTGACATGTCAGGAAGTCTGAAATTCTCACTTACAATGATAATGCTCAATGTAGAGTCATTTGCATAGAACGCGGTTTTAGTTTTTGAAATAACATTAAACTAAATAAAGAACTCATAAATATATTTCTGAGGACATATACCTTTATGACTATAACTAAAATTTGATAGATGATATATGTAAAATAAAACTCTTGAATACATCATATATAACTCTTCACTCCCTGGTCTGGGACCACATCAAGCCTGATCTCTGCTCCATCAGACTGGCCCTTACCCACAGCCTGCATCCTCCCCACCCCTCAATGTTTGGTCTAACGGAACTTTACTGCTGGGGTACATTGCCCATGCCTCTCTCCCAGTTTTTTAGGATAATCTCCTCTGGTGCATTAAGACTCACTAGGTTCCAGTCCCTGCAAGGCCCCTCTCTGTCTGTCTCGGTTCTCTCCTTCCATACCTGGGCTCCGCAGCACAAGTCTGCCTGTTTAGCTATGCACCCTCAAGGCAAGTTTGCAGCACCAGATGCCCAGACACCTCTACTTAAAGAAAACACAGAGGACTTTGGAATCCTAAGCTTAGCATGGAAACTGGCATAGCTTAGGCCACTCCTTAATCCAACTCTCAAGTTTATGGCATCTCCCATCTTGGAGTGCATGTCTAAAAGAAGCTTGCCCTGGGGCTGGGGGTGGCTTAGAGAAGTTCTTGTCACTCAGTGGTGGGGACTGGGTGTTTGGTTGCCCAGAACCCTAGGAAAAGCAGAGCAGGCATTTATATGGCCTGCCTCTAATTGGGAAACAAGGAATCCCTAGGGAGAGCTAGGTAGCTGGACTGGGCAAGACTGATGAGGTTCAGGTTCAAAGAGCAGACTACCTCAGTGCGCAAGACGGAGAACAACCGAGAGACAATAACTTCAGGCCTTCACCCGTATACCCATCCATGTACACCTCACACATGTGAGCACATACACACTCACATGGAAAGTGCCCACTTTAGATGTGCCTAAAATGTGAGAACTGCCATGCACATGGGTGAAACTGAAGACACACAATAGTGTCCTTGTCACAAGTTTAAAGCTTGGGCCTTTGGGTGGAAGGTGCTAAATTATGTTGGATTTAACATAATAGTAGTAATAGTACCTTAAATTTCTCCAAGTTCAAACACTGAAATATTACTCTGGACCATGGTTAAATGTGAGAGGAAACAAAGAGCTGACTAAGTATTAAATGCGACAGATATGAGCCCAACAAAACTACAAAGCAAAAAAGCCAGTGAAATGGACAATTTTGTAGCCACTGGTGTGCGATCCTTCTGAAAGACAAAACAGAGTCCATCTCAGGAGAAATGGAGCCATGAATTGTATGCCTCTGCCATGTCAGCTGCGGACTGCCTGTAAACACACACACACACACACACACACACACACACACACACACACGCATGCATGTGCAGTAGCCTTTTCTGCAAGGAAGGTTGAGGAACCAACCCAGGTGAACCACAAAGCAGAAGCGCCTCAGAACAGGCAAGTAAGAAGCAAAGGTTTCCAGGGAAATACGGCCAGTGAGTGGGGACAAAGGGAAAAAAGTTAAAATTAAAAATATTTGTGAAAACAATAATGGGCTAGCTGTAGTTTCCATCACTCAATACATGTCATTATTAATTTCACAATGGCAATAATCCCTGTCAAATCCAACTTTTATCCCATTTGTCCAAGTGGCCGGATGCTAGTTTAGGAATCAGATAGTCAGTGTCATTTTGATTACATTTAAGGTGATTGAGAATCCAATTGCTCACTGTTGCCCTTACCGTAGGAATGAGTCAAATCTAACTTTTGCTCTAAAAATGTTCCATTTACATCTCTCCTTTGATGGATTTTCCTGTTGTTTGACTGCATAGTTCTGTAGAAACCATTATGTGACATTATGCCAAATTCAGAGCCTCATAAGCAACCTGAGCTTGTGATTCATCCAAAAAGAAACCCACACACCAGTAAAAGAAAATGTAAAAATGATCCCATCCAATTAAGACGATTAAAATAAGTGGAGAGGACCTAATGGCTGCTCCTCATTCTTCTGATACCCTGGAAGCTTGGCAAGGGAAACATGAATATGCTGCCGCATATCATACAGACACCCAGTCTCTTTCGGTTCAAGGAAAGGAGGAAATGATTTGAGAGGCAAATGGAACAGTTGCATAAAAGAAACTCTAAGGAGTGTATCTAAGTATGTTAGAGAGAAAACAATCTTTAAAGCATATTGGAGCAGATGCTAACCTACCCTAACAACAAAGAAACTGTTTACTGACATCCTGATAACACACGGGGCGATACTGCTGCTATACTCCAAATTCATCACGAACTTTCTAGAACTTCAAAAACAAGAACTGTATCTTACCAATCTCTATAATTGCTATCAAATACATATAACCATGCTTTTCAGTCATATTTATGCCATATGGGCTGTGTATCTAAGGTTTTAAAAAATTATAAAAGCAGATGTAGGAGTACAGGGGGTTTTCTTGATCCTCAAATCTGATGCATCCATACTAGAGCATATTTCAGTGTCAAGGAAGGAAAACTAGACTTCTAACTTCAACATTAGAGCTTTTACAAATGGCTTACCCTGAATCTACTCGGCCATCAGACATGATCAAATGAAGCACAGGGAATGGAGGACCCACTTTCAGTCAATGGGTAAGTTTTGAAATAACGCTATACACTGCTTCCATTTTTAAAATTATGTATATGCTTGGGTGCTTTGTCTGCAGGAATGTCTACACATAACACGTACAGTGTCCATGGAGGCTGGAAGAGAGCGTTGGAGCTCCCGGGACTGGAGTTACAGCTCACAATTGTGAGCTGCCATGTGTGTGCTGGGGACCAAACCCAGGGTCTGTGCTGAATCAGCCAGTGCTCTTAACCAATGAGTCATCTCTCCAGCCCCCAATGTACACTATTTTTAATAGGCACTTTATAGATAAAACTAGTTACCTAGTAATCTAGTTGCAACTAGTTAGTTAAAAAAATTAAAAGCAAGCCAGGTGGTGGTGGTACATGCCTTTAATCCCAGCTCCCAGCACAGGAGGCAGAGGCAGGCAGATCTCTGTGAGTGCAAGGCCAGTCTGATCTACAGAACAAATTCTAGGATAGCCAGGGATACACAGAGAAACCCTATATCGAAAAACCAATAATAATAATAATAATAATAATAATAATAATAATAGCAATAATAAATTAACTAATTAAAAGCAATAGTATGCAAAGGTTTTAGTCTTGGAATTCTTTGGGAAAAATAAAGAGAAAACTTAGAAAGAATACAGACATTAAACTAAAATATGAGTTGGAAAAGCAAATCTCTCTTTTCACAAGGTAGTTTGAGATCTTCTAAATAGATGTAGAAAGAAATCAGGATATGGGAAATAAATATTAGATTTAGAAGATTTTAAAAGAAACTCGTAAATATCTTATAGCATAAAATGTTTGAGATAGCACAAGTCTGTCCTTTGTGATACTATCATTTATGTAATATATTTTAAATTATGTTTATTTTATGTATATGGGTATTTTTACCTACATATATGTCTGTATGTCACTCAAATACCGAGTGTCCATGGAAACCAGAAGAGGGTGTTGGGTCCCCAGGGCTAGGGTTAGAGGCAATTGTGAGCTGTGATGTGGGTGCTGGAAATTGAACCTGGGTCCTCTGGAAGAACAGCCAGTGCTCTTAGCCACTGAGCCCCCTCTCTAGCCCTTATCTTCACTCTCTTGTTATAATATGTGACCAGTGACCACATTTCATATCTCCTACAATTTGCATGTATTCCTGTATTCCTCAGAACAAACCTTTAGTACATTCTCTTTATTTTCTATGTCATCATTCCTAGGGCAGAAAAGATATTGGGAAGTCACTATTTTATGCTTCTTTGAAAGACAGTTATTCTGTTTGCTTAGAGGTAAGACAAAACATCAACAAGTATCTAATATGATCATATCTCGAGCAATGGCAACCTTGAAAGGACAGCCCAGACACTCCCAGAGGAGACTGCCAATGCTTATTTGTGTAAACTCCAGGACAACAATGTGTGCTCCCCTAAGTGTTTGCTACATACTTTATTACCGCTATTTACAAAAGTGATATGCCAGGTAATTTAGTAAAATCACTTACCTCAGTGCTTTGTAAGCACTCAAAGCAAATAGAATCAAATCAAGTTGAGAAGAGATGGCCTTATTAAGACTATTTTAAAGACGGCTTGTCCATATTAATACACAATATGGACACAAGTGTCTATACAATTTAAAAGCATGCTCATATTCTTCCTAGCCACAGCTCACTTCAAGAAACTGTCTTTGGCTGTGAACCTCAGCAGGTTCTTCTGTTATCAAGGATCTGAACTTGCAGCAGGAGCTGCTGGGCACAAGTCTCAGCCAAGACCAGGTAGAATCAGAGCACTGTTCCCAGGAGTCCTAGACAGTGCACTGCAAGGAAGGACCAAGCTGAGCAAAGACAGTCTTCATATCCCACAACCACAGTCACCACCACAGTACTCACATGGCAGCCTCATGTGGGGCAAGTGCCTTGGGGAACTCCTTGGGGAGTTCATGAACTGTCTCTACATCTGGTGACCAGAACAGGCAGCTGGGGACAGCTGGGGAGGTCAAAACACTAAAACTGGCGATTCATCTAGGGCTGCACAACCAAGTGTGAGGTCAGTGCTCACCTACCTACAGGTATGTTCTTTGACCTGACTCTCAATGTAAGGGTGAATACCTGAGGAGCACATTTGTTGAACTGCTTTCGGGCACTGCCAAGACAGCAAAGCAATGGCAGAGACC
>CABHPP010108203.1:0-28748 GCA_902168425.1 Peromyscus attwateri
TTTTTTTTTCTTGCCTATTTGTTTGCTTTCTAAAGAGACAGAGAAAGGGACTGGAGTAGGGTGAGTGGGAGGAGAGAAGGATCTAGGAGGAGTTGTGGGGAGGGAAACCACAATAAGGACATATTGTATGAAACAGTATTTTTTAATTAAAAATAAATTTTGACAGAAACATAGGAGTAGTACATTTTCATATTCTGAAAAATGTAGAATAGATTATATATGTATATTCCCCCAACCTGTGTGTGTGTGTGTGTGTGTGTGTGTGTGTGTGTGTGTTTAGAAGCAGAAGTTGGCTCTTTCTCCTCTTCTACTTATTTTGAAGTGTCTCCCCTTGGGTCCTGCCAGCTTCATCACCCCCATTCTCTTTCCTTTTACACGTGTGTGTATTGTTACTCAGCCAAAGACTCTGCCTTTCTATGGGTTTGAATCCTTGCTGGTAGCCATGTCACAGGGACAACAGGTGGCAATTGAGGTTCTAGGTGTCAGCCCACTAGAAGAAAAGCTCTCTGATGGGTACAACCTTGTTAGGCAAGGTCATAAGGCTACAGACTCCTGAATAGCCTTTGTTTCTGCTGTACCTTCACATGTTTGCTTTTCTAATCTTTCCCTGGCATCTGACATGATGTATATGGATGTGGGGAGTCCCCCACTGTCTGTATTGTAGTGTGTTTATCTCATGAAAACATCTCAATCTACTGGGCATTTTTATCTGTGGATTGTCAGGAAGACGATTCCTCCTTAAGTTGTATTGTTTAATTGATACAAAGTTTTAGTGAATAAAAATAGATACTAGGATATGTTTCATAGCTAGACCTATGAGTCCCACTAAGGAGCTGCTTTAGATCACAGCTCAGGTTTATGATTTAGGAAAGTATTTGAGTCCAGAAGCCAGGCTGGCTTAAATACCTTTAATCTTAATGCTGAGAAACACAGTCACAGGTTTCTTGTGTACCATTAGGTGGTACTAAGCTTCAAAATAGCTTGAGATTAGACCAGATGCCTTGCTAATGGTCTTTAAGATAAACATTCCCAGAAAATCAGTCTTTAGTTCACAAGGACATACTGCTATCTGTCTAGGTTATAACTACAAAACATCCCAATTATTGCTAGCTGGTAAATGATTTATTCCTTTCACCCATTCCTAATCTCAATTTGTGAAAATAATTCTGACTAGTTGAGCTATAGAAAATAATTTGACTCTTTAGCCCCAAAATAGGGATACAGGTTTTTCTTGGGTACTCAAGAGTTACACACAGAGCAGAAAGTACATTTTGAGATTTAAAGCATTGTGGAAAGTGCTGGCTGAGCTGATATTAAAAGATATATAGTACCCGAGCCTAAACTAGGGAATTTATGACACCCCTAGCATCTTTTTGTTCAAAAGTGGCACTCACTAGGCAACAATGAGACTTAAAGAGAATTCAGAATTTATGATTCCTGATTGCAGAGTGTTAGTTAAGAATGTTTACATGGTCATAAGTTAGTTTAATTTGCCTGCTTGAAAGAATACAGGGGGAAAAACTCAAAGTGGCTATACACTCAGATAGGTTGCAAGTACACAATTCTCTCGTTTTCTTGGGCTCTTCAGCAATTTAGGTTTATGATTCCTTTAAAATTCCTTATAAGATTACCTTTCAAGATAGATAATAGAGTAATTGATTTCTTCTTTGAAACTACAATTTACAGCCTGTGAATAAAGAGTTGGCTGAGAAAATATGCTCCTTGCTTGCTCATGACAGGCTACTTAGATACATTGCATGAGAGCTGTCTGTAAGACTCTGCTTTACTCTTCACCTATGGAATGTAACCTTTCTATGACTCTTACATTGCCTGAAAGATTTTGTTGGGACATATAAGCAATGAGGAAGAGAGAACAGAGAAGAATGAAGAAAGGAACTATCAAGAGAATGTGTGAGTGTCTTCATTTTTCCCTATCCCTCAGATAGAAAAGTCATAGTTTATGACAACACTAGATTTCTTTCAAGCCCTGTGTGCTGCCTGAAGGCTGGTTCTTTCAGGCAGCACTACCACCTTCTTCATGGAGCTCTTTAATCTACCACAGACTTTCATCTTTTCCAGCTGCCATGACCTCTTTGCATTCCAACTTCCATTTCTTCCCTCATCAAGTCAAAGGGCTCTGGTTTGGGACCATGTCCAGAGTCCAAATCTAAAACTGATTTTAGGCAGGAATCTGGTATTCTTTCTTTCTAGATCACAATCCTACTTGTCTTGTCCAATGTCTAAAACACATGAATTTTTTGACTATCTATTTGTTTAAGGTCCATAATGTAACCCTGAATAACTTTCCTAAAGCCAAGTTCTACAACTTTGACTGGAAGCAGAAGTGAGTCCATTTATGGTCAGTATAATTACCAAAAGGCTTGCACGTATTTCTACTAATGTCTTCTGTGCTTTCTTATTCTTTATCATCTTTCTTTTAAGATTTGTTTATTTTTATTTTACATGTTTATTTTTATTTTATTGTTTGCCTGCATGTCTGTATGTATACTACTATATTCATGTCTGAATAGGATATCAGATACCCCTAGATCTGGAGTTACAGGCAATTGTTAATCCTGGTCATAAGTAACAAATGTTCTTAATTGCTGAGCCATCTTGCAAGCCCCTTTATTTCCATTCTTGATCATGAGTATTCAGCTTTCTGTGGAAAGTTCCAGATGAAGTCTTCAGGAAGCATGTATAGAGGATGTGTAATCCTGCAGCTCTCTCTCTCTCTCTCTCTCTCTCTGTCTCTCTCTCTCTCTCTGTGTGTGTGTGTGTGTGTATATGTGTGTTTGGGGGGGGCTTTCCTGTGATATCTTTAAAAGTTACTTGTAAATAAAAGTAGAAAAACCATTAACCAAAAGGATTTATGATGAGTTATGTAGACAGTCAATTCTATTTATCCACTCAATGTTTATGGATTGTATGGATTATGAATATGAAGACAGTGCTGGTCTACATTACTTCTTTCTGGAAGCTTGTCTCTGTAATAGACTGAAGGAGGTAACTGAACAATTGTAATTTCAATGTTTTTACTCTATTATCACTTAACCTTCAGCCCTTACATTTTACTCTGTATTGAACCTAGTTACATAGATCTCTGTCTTTCTCCTTTACTAGAGTTGAAAGGAGAGAGGATAGAGACTCAGGGACCAGCATGTGGTAGGTGCTGAAGAAGAATTCAACTATATTACACAGAAGCTTGGGAGTAAATTATAGAGATGCTGTCAGTCATAGAAACTAATGTTTCCTCCTCAGGGTTATAGCTGAAGAGTCCCTTATGCATTTATTCATTCACTTGATAAGTTTTACTTAGCTACTTACTAGTGGAAATACACGTGTTTATAGTCGATATATGTGAGTGAAAATGATGAAGTATCAATCTGATGTGCTAAGAATCTAGTTCTCAGCAGTGACTGAATGACTACATGAGCACCATGTTGTGAAGTTGGCTTCAGGAAAGATTGTGTGCAGAAAGCCTAGTAAGACAAAGTTTTAATCACATTGAAGTCACAGTCAGTCAGAAATTGTGCTGACCTGATGCACAACAACTTACCCAACAAGTGTGTTCCAACATCCAAATATAGGAGAGGATTTTAAGCCCTTTTTCCACATCAGGTCTGCCTCCTCTGACTGTCTTCCTCTTCATTAATCCATCTGCTTGCTTTCCAAAAAATGAAAATCTGTAACCTGATTCAAGACTGTCTTTTAGGTGATGAATCTATTTCTTTTTCTTAAATCCTATTTTGAAATGCTAAGAGCATCTAAACCGAGTCTAGTTCTTTGGAGTTGGGTTAGGCAAACAGAACGTTCTCACCTTTATTCCAAGTGTGCAATCATTCTAATAGGGTGAGCAAGACCTCATTTTTCCTCCTCATCTACTCAATTTCCTTTTCACAGTTAGGTATATGTGCAATATTTCATGCTTAGGAAACCAATACCTTTCTAGTCCTTGTGTCTAAGTAATGTGAAATCAAATTTTTAACAGTGCTTGTGTAGACCCAAGATTGAAATATAATAGGAAATATTACTGATTACTATAGCTAAATATAAAAGTAAAGATAATGAGGAAATGACCAAGAAAAGAATTTGAGGTTCCATGGTGAAATGCAGGTGTTCAAGGTGCTTTCTTTAACTTAGTTTATCTAGACATATTGAACATTCCTGATCTCAAACCTTTAGTCAATTCTAAGACACAACCACACTGAAGGTTCAGAATGGTTACACCAGAGTTTAGGGTTGAGTGTAAACTTGTAAACTATGAACAGCTGAGGGAACTATGGCTAGAGAAATAACTGCAAGTTTTACAAGCTCCTGGAGTTGGACATGATTTGGTTTGTAATCCAGCACTTGGGAGGCTGAAGCAAGCAGAGAATGAGACTGATGCCAAGCTGGGCTACATAGCAAATTCCATATAGCCTGAGCTACATGGCAAGACTCTGTCTTAGAGAGGCAGAGAGGCAGAGAGACAGGGAGAGAGGTAGAGAGATTCACAAGAAGCAATGAAACTATGCAATTTATAACAGAGCTTTTTGGATCATTTTATAAATAAAATAATAGGATTTGGGGAAAATTTCTGAGTAAGAAGATTGAAAATAAAAAAAATACTTTAATTTTCTTTAAGATAAAATATACATTATAGGTATTTACAAGCTAACTTATTCAGCATTTTTTCATAGGATTTGTAATAGAAAAGAAAGATTTACTAAGACTGGCCAAGATAACTTTAAAAACAAATAGCTAGAACACAAAGGGATGTACCTGAGCAGAACTCATCACCACTACATGCTTTTTAGTTCCTAAAAGAGAAGATCACCAAGATGGGTCCAGTATCACAACATCTGGAATATAGAATACAACATCTAGGTTAAGAGGAGCAGATGGTGTAGCCTTTTTGACAGAATTTTGTGTTAAAGATGACCATGGGTATTATCTAGTCCATTGTTCTTCACTCCTTCAACTATGAAGCTTGTGAAAAACTTAATAGAGTTGATACCAGCAAAAATTTCACCCAGGAACAGGGCACCCTTACTTCTCAAGTGTTTACACTGACCTATGATCATGCTTTGTGGCTTTATTACCTCCACAAAACTTAAAGACAAATCCAGACTTACTCACTTATAAATATTTGTTACTACTTCTGTGCCAAGTATTTGGATAGTTTCAAGAAACCAATCACCAGTTGCAGCATAAGTGATATGTACTTTCTTTCCTTGGGAAAGCTTCTCAAATTGAGAGGAATTTCCAAGGGATGGAGACAGTAAGTGGCAGTCTGGGGTCTTAGAACTCCAAATCTGATCACAGAGGCAAGAAAGGTCAGAGATCAGAAGGGTCATGCATGCAGCTCATATTTAAGAGGTGGAAAGCTTTGCTGAATATCAACAAAGACTTTATTCAGGTCTGGACAGGTGAGAGAGTTTCTATGAGAAGGACTGGTGAGAAATAAATGCCCATGGGTTAGAACCCTGTAGAGCTAATTATGGTGGTATTTGGACTACACAGTTAAGTTTCTGAAAATCACTGAATGACAATTTTATAAGACCTAAAAAAAATTCCCCTGCTATGCAAAGCATGGAACTTAGAAAGTGTCACTCCCACACATACGAGAAGAAAACCATTGAAGAAATGAAAGACCAATGATTTTCTTTAAATACACCAAAGAACTGTGACTACAGGCCAATTACCACCCTAAAATTTGGAGAGATTGGCAAACATAGGCAGTCGCAGCCAAGAGAAGCTTCTTTGAAGCAGAAACCATTTGAGCCTGAGCTGGATAAAACACTGAGAATAATTCTTAAGAACCTGCTAGAGGCTGAGGATAGACCTACGAGGGATGTAAAACTTCTAGATGCCCTTGTCTGAGGCACACCTGTGATCATTCATGGATTTGCCTGGAGAAACCTCACCAGATTCTCACTTTAAAGGTTAGAGGAAAATTCCCTCTGTATCTAGAGCCTGACTTCCAAAGGCAGTGACTCATCAGCATCTTCTCTGCCCAAGGGGACTGGTGATGGACTGAGTCTAGCTCCCTTTAGTTTCTTATCACAGGAGCAGGGAAGAAGCAAAGCTGAGAACCAATGCTGAAGACTGCAACTCAGGAGCTCAGACCAACTGACAATAAAATAAAATAAAATAAAATAAAATAAAATAAAATAAAATAAAATAAAATAAAATAAAATACTTGCTGTCATAGTGGTGCATGCAATCCCATCTCTCTGGAGACAGAGGCCAGGAGATCACTGCAAATCCTTGGCCAGCTTGATTTACAGAATGCACAGCACAAAGAATGAGCCCTGATGTAAACTGTAGACATTTGCTGATAATGATGGGTTAATGTAGCTCTATCCATTGCAATAAATGTGCCACTTTGGGGCAGAAGTGTTGGTAATGGAGGAGGCATTAATGCATGGTGAATATGAAAAGTCCATATATTGTTCTCTCAACTTTGCTGAATGGGTCTTAACATTGTTTTAAAATAGAGTATATTGAAAATTTTGATGCAAAAGTTTTCTTTAATTCAACACAGTAATAATAACACTGGCACAGTCAATTACATCACAAGGATAAGTAAGGTGAATGACAGCAGTGTAGCAAATGAGGAGAGGGAGAAACAGAATGTTCTCTCATGAGAGCCTTCTCCTTCCTAGACTGTCGCAGTGGTTTCAGACCCGATCCGTCACTACACACTGCAGACTTGAGAAAAAATTAGCCGAATGCTATTGACAGACTGAGAATGAGAGAGCGGGACAAGGGGAGGGACTCTGTTAAAGACCATGGAAGGCCGGGCGGCGGCGGCGCACGCCTTTAATCCCAGCACTCGGGAGGCAGAGGCAGGAGGATCTCTGTGAGTTCGAGGCCAGCCTGGGCTACAGAGTGAGTTCCAGGAAAGGCGCAAAGCTTCTCCGGGCCTCCATTCATCCATGCTGAAAAAAAAAAAAAAAAAAAAATTTTAAAAAAAAAAAACCATGGAAGGCAGAAAAAAGCTGGGAATATAAGAAAAAAAGGAAGCTGCAAAGAACAGAAAACAGTAATGAATATATAATACAAAGATATCAATTCAATCATATGAAGCACTTGAAATGTGGATGTCATAAAAGAGACTGTGAGAATAGATGAGAACTAAATGAGTACTGTTCACAAAACACAGATAAAACTATGCAGGCAGGTTAAAAGTGAAGGAGTAGAAAGAGTGTACCAGGCTAGCACAAATAGCACAAATCAAACCAAAGTTGGATAGCTATACTCAATGTGGACAAAACAGACTTAAAGAGAAGATTGCCATGTATAAGAAGCGGCATTGCCAGATGATGGGAATGAGGTTTTGAGTTTCTAAAAGTGGAACAGCTCTTTTGTAGGTTCCTAAGATCAGAGTTTCAAAAGAGACAAGGCAAACATTGTTAAATTTATGAAGAAAGAAAGAATTCACTCCTGTACATGGACATTGATTATCTATTTCACAATATAATATCCTTCATTAGGGGGTTGAAGGTTAGAACAGCAATGAGATACCACAACTTACTGATGGAAAAGATGAATTTCTGAGCCTGTGGTGCTTCAGGAGTCTAATTCCTTCTTGGTAGCATGCAGAGTGCCACAGCCACTTGGGACAAGAGCAAAGCAGTTTCTGGATGCTACACAGAGGCTCAGTACTCAACCAGATGATGCACTTTTGGGTATGCACACAAATGTCCACTAAAAACATTCATTCCAATGTTTGTGGCTGCTTTATCCACAGTTGTTTTAAACTTGAAATAATCAAGATGTCCTTCAACTGATGAAATTGTGAGCACATTAAGTTGCACTCATATGATAGAATATTGCTCATTGATGAAAAGTGATCAGTTAAGGCACAAAAATATGGAAAAACTTTAAATATGTAATGCTAAGTAAAAGATCTTTTCTAAAAAGGTGTAGAACATGGTGATGCTTACATGTAATCCCTGCACTTAAGATGTGGAGGAAGGAAGACTAGGATTTCAAGGTCATCCTTGGCAACACAGCACTTTTGGGGCCAGTCTAGACTACATGGGGCCCTTTCTCCAAAACAGGAAACAAAATGAAAGGAAGTAAAAGAAGAAAATGTAATTCTTCCATGGCTCTGTGGAAGGCATTTGGAGGCTACTGTCTTATGAGATTTGACTTGGCCTCAGAACAGATTGGGATATCTGAGGTTACAGATATCTGAGGTTTAGTTATTTTTCTCTTGTAATTAAACACCATGAACAAGGCAACTTATGGAATAAAGAATTTATGTGGGCTATGGTTCCTGAGTGATAATATTTCCTCACCAATCCAATCTCTTCACTTGGCTAGTTACTGCACATCCTTCTCCAAAGTCTAGCCCAGTGCATCTGCCAGGCCTACCCCTCCACATAACCTCCCCAATCCTCAGGTCTACCATCACACTCTAGGTATGGACTAGGGCATATATCCCACACACTAGCCAAGTTCCCCTTGTGCATCTGTCTTCATTTCACTTAGGCCATTTCCAACCTCCAGGTGCAAGGCCTCTCCATTGGCCCTACCTATTCTGTGCATATCAGATACAGAATTAACAAAAGAAGTCCCCATGCTCAAATACCATCACAAAAACACAAACTACATGAAATATCAGGCCAGTAGCTCCCTCCCAAAAGCTACCAGTCTGGCAGAAATATTTGCCAATGAGAATTACCTTTATGAAACCCAGGACACAGAATTTAAAAGAACAATCATGAATTTCATCAAATAATTCAAAGACTTTAAAGAAGATAAAATAAAACAGCTAAATGAAATAAAAAAGAGCTTAAAAATAATAAATGCTCAAGTGATGTCATAGAAAACACAAACAAGGCTGATGGAAATCATGAAGACAATCCAGGGTTTGAAAATGAAATTCAGAAAAGAGAAACATTAAGGAGGACTGAGGGAAATTTACAACCCAATAATCCAAAAGGGGGTGGGGGTTGAGCATTGGTTAGGGTTTCTATTCCTATGAAGAGACATCATGACCATGAAAACTCTTATAAAGGAAGACATTTAACTGAGGTGGCAGCTTCCAATTTCAGCTTCCAGTTTAGTCCATTATCATCATGGCAGCGAGCATGGCAGCCGGAAGTATGGCAGTGCACAGGCAGACATGGTGCTGGAGAGGTAGCTGGGAGTTCTATATCTTGGAGGCAACAGGAAGCGAACTATCTCACTGGGCAGTGTCTTGAGCATATATGAAATCTCAAAGCCCACTTTCATAGTGACACACTTCCTCTAACAAGACCACACCTATTCTACAAGGCCACATCTCCTAACGGTGCTACTCCTCTTGGGGGCCATTTTCTTTCAAACCACCACAGCTTCAAATAACAAAACAAAACAAGCCACTAACCCAACCAGAAAACACAAAAGAAAGCCTTACAAGTATAACAAACCAAGCAGAAGACAGACTATCAGGACTCAAAGAGAAAGTAGAGGATCTAGATGAAACAAGCAATGAATAAAGGTAAAAATCAGGAAAGGAACACATGGGAAATGGGGGACACAATGAAAAGACCAAATCTTTGAGTTATAGGCATTGATAAGGGAGAAGAATACCAATCATAAAATCTTCTGAAACTCCAAGCAATCTCTTAATTATTATCCCCTGTAAAATTAAAGAGTAAATTACATTCTTGCAACACATAGTGATATAAAATAGGCATTACCATTCCCAAAGGTAGAAATTGAGGGAATAATGAGAAAATACTGTATCAAGGCAAGACCAAAACCTAGCAGGGCAAACTCCAAATTCTCCAGCTCAAGTTTAGTGTGGAAGGGCTCAGATGGCTCCTCTTTTCTGGCTTTGGGGCCTGAACACACTTTCTCCCTGTGGGCTTGTTTCACATCCTATGTGATGCTGTCCTTGGACCATTTCCAACAGCTCCACTAAAACTTAGATCTAACTTTTGCAGCATCACACAATGGCCTCTCTGGGCCTCCCCTGACACATGTCTGTCCTGAACCATGGAGGAAGACTTCATAACCCCTTTACTTATGTATCCTTCATGAGCCTAAAACCATATGAACAATACTGCCAGGTTTGGCTGTCAGCTTGGAATGGACCCAGGCCCCTTTGAATCACATTTGCAGCAATTTTTGTTTGTTATTCTGTTTTGGGAGCAGAAAATTCTTTAGGTCCTTTTCTTCTCCAGGTTAGAAGCTTAGCTGGGTGGTATTGTGCAAACTATTGCTGGGGAGATCTGAGCAAATGTCTTATCACCCCAGATGACAACAGACCAAAATACAGATGGTACTGAACTTGGTGAACCAAGGAGTTTTATTGGGGTTCCTTACAGGAATATGGGTTAGGGGTTACTTATAGGAGCTGTCAAAAGACAGCTGCATCACCAAAGCCCACTCCAGCACAGGTGACAGCTCATAATGCTGGAAATCTGTAGCTTACTTCGTGTTGAGAATGACAGCTCAACAGATTGAGAATGCCCTTCAGGTAGCTCAGTTGTTGTCTGTGATAATTAATATTAAGATAAAGTTTAAACTTACTATGCTTGAGAGATAAAAAATATGCCTTTAACATATAAGCCCCCCACTTGTACAGGCTGTACACTGTCAGTCCACTTCCCTTTTCCTGAAATAGTTGGACTATTCTTGAAACCTACCCAGTCTTGCAAAACTCTCTTACTACCTCAGCTGTTCTTGCAAGATAATAGGTCATTGGAGCTAGCTGCTAAGTTCTACTTTTGTATAAAATGTTTGCTTGCTCAGGATAACTGAGACATCTGCATATATCTGTTACAAAAATTAAGCATTGCCCACACCCAGGCAGGATATGAGTTAACTTGATTCACCAAAATTGTAACTTTGAGGTTTTTGCCTTTATAAGCCCTGGGCTGATGTGGCCAGATGCTGCATCTTTGCTAGTTGCAGGCTCTCAGGTGCGGTCCTGGTGCCAGGCACCTGGTTCCAGAATCTAAATAAAATCCTCTTCTTATTAAATTTATTCATGGTCATGGTGAATCTCTGGGCAACCCCACTGAGATTTGTCTTGTTGGTCCCCAGGAACTTGCAGCCTAGAGTTTCAGGATAAACTAAGCTATTCTCCAGACAGGGGAGTGGTTAAACAGAACTGGTATGCAGGCAACAGAGATTTCAGTGTTCTTGGACAAAAAGATGATAGTGTTGCCCAATTGTGGAGAAGGTTGTGGCCCAGAAAAGGGAAGGGATAGTCCAGAATCAGCAGAGAGAAATGGGTTACTTGCTTGGGACTTAGGTTGACTGTACACTCAGGCATGAAATGACAGTCCCTCACTGTAATGGCCCCTGATTGGGATTTTTCTTTGGGATAATGGTCCTAGTGGGGCTTTTACAATGGGGACTTTCACCCTGGTATCCACCAGAAATTGGAGTGAGTGGCTTCCTACCTACTGATGCCTTAACCAAGGGCTCCTGGAGGCCTAGGAGGGTGAAGCTCCAGCCCCTTTAGACCAACTCCTTGTGGCTGAAAGGACCACAATCATTTGGGAGCAGCTGGGACATTCATTTTTCCAATGTTCTTTTTGTTTACAGTAAGCACATTGATCTTTATCTAGTGAGGACTACCCTATTCCTCCCCACCCCCTCATTTTTCTTGCTGGGGTTCCCTTTTTCTTTCTTTGGACTGGGCCATCCCATGTTCTAAACTGGTGAATGGAGGGGTGTCAAATAGCCTGTGTTCGTGTTTACAGTCTTTAGTCTGGGTGGCCCATCTTTGTGTGTCAGCATCTCTTTACTGAACACCTTCTGGACCACTTCTAGATGCTGAGAGGTATTTATGTTCACGAAACCCTTGAAGTTTCAAGTTTTTTTTTCTGCATGTCTGTGTAACAGAAGTCAAATTTTGAACCTGGACGTTGTCTTGGGCTAGAGGGTCAAAAGGAGAGTGTGTTTTCCCTAAGCACTAGAGTGTCCAGCAGACTGTTAGGGCCCAATTTTGGGCAGGTGAGAAGTAAATCCTTCTCCATTTTGAGTTAGTTTTTGTCTTACATCTCAAGAACATGGCCAAGAAGGCCTTTTGGACTTCTGTCCTAAATATGTTCCTGTTCCTCAGAGGTAAACAGAGTTAAAAGCAATTGTTGACCTGATTTGGGGGATGTGGGGTGGCTTGGGAGAGAAGGCTGAGGGGTGGGAGGAGGGAGGAGGTGGGATCTGTGGGTGGTATGTGGAATGAGTAGAAAATTTCTTAATAAAAAAAACATAAAAAAAGCAGTTGTTGACAATCATCCCAAGTAGGTTGGAGGGTTAGTAGAATGGACCGTTTTCAACATGATCTACTCTGTCAGTGAAACTTTTCACTAAGGGTTTAAATCGGTTTGTTGAGTTTTTCATTTCTAGCATTATCTCAGCTTGGGTTTTCTTAAACAATTCAGACCCTATTTTCATGTTTTGGATTGACTTCCTTATTTCCTTTTTTCAGTATGTCTTTCCTCTTCTTTGAGTAGTTTGAATTCTTTGTCTGTGAGTTTGTGTAGATAATTTTCAATACGGTCTATTACTATGAGATCTGTGTCTTTTTGTAGGAGACATATCATTTTGGTTTTTTGCTTTGTTTGTAATTTTGCATTGGGATTTGTGAATCTGGAGTTTGTTTTTTGCTGAGTTTTTCTTTCTTTTTTACTCAAGTCACCTTTCTTCTTTTAGCAGGGGTGTTTCTTACAATGTTAGGAGGGGCTAATTTATAGCAGAATTGGGATGTTGTCTAATATTTGGGGTTACAGCTTCTCCCATAGGTCTTCTGATCCTCAGCTATAGTTTTATGCCTTCAGCAGTTTGGACAAAGAGCTTAGAACAGGTTTCCCTGGCAGTGTGGATTCAAGGCCAGATAGGGCAACTGGATGGTTCCAATTAGGCAGCTGACAGGACCCTGGTGAGCCCCAAAGGAATGGAATGGCCTGGGTCTCCTACCCATCTGTGGTGGTTGTAGAGTTCCTTATGTGGAACCAGCCTAGAACTGGTTCATCTCAAAGGGAGGAAGGAGGGATGGGAGGAGGCGATAGTTCCTAGCAAGCAACCAAGGGGCTTTGGAGCAATAGGAATGGGTCGGGGAATTCAGGTAGCCTACTTGGGTCTTATTGCCATGTGGGTCGGTTCCTTTTTACCTTTTGATACAGATCTACAGTGCACATGCTGTAGAGTGATGGTGTTCATTGGTCCCTCTTTCTTCTGTTGCTTATGCTTGGTTTCATATTGAGTATTATATTGTCAAGTCCAAGGACATAAAGATTCATTCTTATATTTTCTTCTGAAAATTTTATGGATTAGAGATTTCCTGAGACTATTTCGAAGAAAAAAATTTTTTTTGTAATTACATTTTATGTCTTTTTTTTTTTTTTGGTTTTTTTGAGACAGAGTTTTTTTTTTTTTTTTCTCTGTGTAGTTTTGGTTCCTGTCTTGGATCTCACTCTGTAGACCAGGCTGGCCTTGAACTCACAGAGATCCTCCTGGCTCTGCCTCCTGAGTGCTGGGATCAAAGGCGTGTGCCACCTCCGCCCAGCTCACATTTTATGTCTTTTAAACATATTAGAAGTTTAGTCCATTTTAATGATCATAAATGACCAATATGTTTAAAAATCTTGGTTAGCCTTTGGTTTTAGCCCTATGGGGCCATGTCCATCATAATATCAGAATAAAAGGCAACTTCTTGTCAAACACTTGTAACAATAAAATATTAATACAACCTTATATGCACTACAATTACTTTTAACTTTTTGTGTACAAATAATCAGTAGATTGAACCATATTAAATTGCTAAGAATTTATTTGACCTAAAAGATAGAAATTTCATAAAACCTAATACATATAACTATGTAAACCATCAGATTGTTAAACCAAAAATAAATGCCTACAGTCTTAGTGGTTTTCCTTTCATTTCAGGTCCTTATAGTGATAACAGGTGAGAATGACTTTGTCACTGGTAAATAAATTTCATTTAACTAAATTGTTCAATATTGTATAATAGATGAACTTAAAAGAACTCCCCATAAACAATCCATTGTAAATCAGTACAGTTGCAACAATAAAACATGGTTACTTTATTGGGAATGAGTTTCATTTCAGGTAAAAATGACAATTTTCCTGCTTTATTGTAGGTTGGCTTTTGGAAGGATATATGCTCAAGATTCGTACTCCATGAATACTGAAATGCATTCTTTGCTACTCCTGTGAGCTGTGTGATCATTTGAGAAGGTCCCAGCAACATGAATAATGCCTGTTGAAGTCTAAGTTCATGACTTCATTTGCATATGTGTTCCCCTGTTATTGAATATTCAACAGCAACCGCTAGAATTAGACCCAATTATACTTGCATATGAAAAGTTGAAAACTTATTCCTCCCATGCAAACAAATAAACAGGAAAAATTACTACTCTTTACACAAAACAAGAAAGGAAATAATAAGCCAACTTTAATCTAACCCGTGTGTTTTAAGTGAACTTCCTGTATTATCCTCAGATATCTATTATTTTTATGTTTTGAGTTAGAGTCGTCTTGCTCTAGCCCAGCTGGACCTGTCTCACAATTCACCTACCTCAGCCTCCGAGTGCTGGATTACAGTCATGTGGCGCCATGCCCACCTGCTTCTCTCAATTCTGTCGTCACTGCCATATTTGGGTCTTCATCAATGTCACTCAGATCTCCTCCAAACTTTTCTGTTCCATTCCACTTTTCATAAAATGTCCATTACAAAGCCAGAGTAGTCTTGTTACAAACAAACTGATAAGGAAAAAAAAAATCCAGTCATTCTTCTGCTTACTCAGTAAAGAATGTTCTAGCCCATTACCAAGATGAGGACAACCAAGACTAAATCTTTATTAATAAACTTGGAGGGTGTAACACACACAGATCTACACATACACATACACATATAGTACACACACACACACACACATACACACACACACACGTACACATGCACAAACAGATGCAGACTATGCTGGTAACATTTTTGTCAACTTGGTAGAGATGGTAAACACAAGGTAGTTACCTGGGAAGAGGGAACCACGAGCAAGAAAGTGCCTCTGCTGTGGGCCGCAGGAATATATCATAAAGACTCAGCTGGTTATGGCAAAGTCACTACCTGGTAGGATCAAGGATTTCCTCCAGAGGAAGCCAAATTCCAAGGAGCTTTTGGTGTTATTTGGCTTGTTATATATCAGCTGTATTCTGTTATGAAAATCATGTGTACCTTCACAGTTTTCCCAATTGACTTTTCCCTAAGAAGGGCTAACAGTGTGGACTGATCACTCTCTGGACATACACATTCCAGGTATTTGGAGAAAGCCTCAGGAAAGGCTTTCTCTGGAATCAGATATGTCCCTTAGCCACTTTCAAGGACAACAGGAAACACCGCCCAGGTGGGCACCCAACTTCCGAGGATAACAGTGATAACAGCCCACACGTGAGTCTCCTGACTTAAGGTAAATTCCACAAGGAGACACTGCCCAGGTGGTCGCCCAACTTCCAAGGACTAACAGTGATAACAGCCCATGTGCAAGTCTCCTGACTTAAGGTAAATTCCAGAAGGAAGACACAGCCTAGGTCAGGTGGATGTTAAGTAATAGCTTTGCACAATTTGGCTCGGACCCTCCCTTTATTTACTGGGACTTCCAGGGCACAGGACGGAGAAGAGAAAAGAGAATGAAAGAACTAGATGGGTAAGAACTTGAGAGGAACAAACTGAGATGGGGAAGAACTAGATTGAAGCGCTAAAAGAGAGTGCTAGAAGAACAAGATGGAAGGCGAGGAAGAGCCAGATGGGGAAGAACAAGATGAGGAAGAATAAGACAAGAGAGAAGGAGATGGGAGAGGAGCTGATATAGGAAAGAACTAGATGGATGAGAACCTAGAAGGGACAGAACTAGATGAAGGAATAAAGATAATACCTGGAGGGGACAACAGATAAATGTAAAGAGATATTGGGCAAGAAAGGAGCTAAATATGAGAGCAGAGTATAAGCTTGTAACTGACACAGAATAATAAAGTATATGGACTAAAGAATTTCATGCACATAGATTCATTTCCTTTCATCAAAGATTAATTATCAGCTGGTTGTAGATTCTTCCCAGACCCTGGGAGGGGACTATTGAGGGGCTGGACCCCCCAGTCCCCAATATGCCTCCACCAGATTGCCTGTTGGTAAGTGTGTGGGTAGTTTTCTTGATTCATGATTGATATGGGAGGGCTTAATCCATAGTAGCTGATGTCACTCCTAGGAAGGTGGCCCTGGGTTCTATGAGAAAGGCTGAGCAAGCTGTGGGGAGCAAGCCAGTGAGCAGCCCCCTCCATGGCCTCAGCCCCTTCCCTGTGTGATTCCTGGCTTGGTTTCCCTCAATGGTGGACTATGGTTCAGATGTGTAAATTGAATAATCTCTTCCCCAGGTTGCTTTTGGTCATGGTGTCTTTATCATAGCAACAGGAAGCAAATCAAGATGCATACATACACATATGTGCATACACACACACACACACACACACACATATATATATAAATACATGCATACATACACACATTATATATGCACTCACAATTCACCCACAGCTTCATGTATGTGTACATTTATACATGTACATACATTCATGTACATATCACAAACACATAAGCACTCACAGATACACGTTCAAACTTAACATGCATATACTCACACACATATACATATGCATACCTACACACTCACCCCTGCATACACACACACACACACACACACACACACACATACACACACACCTATTCACCTACACACATATGCACATATATGCATAAACACATGTACCTGTAGTACTTTCAAACTTTTCTTCAGAATAGTTAGACATATTCTGTAGTTTTCAAAAGATATAGAGTGATTTTGCTATCTAGAATGCCTGCAAATCAGCAGCTTAGAAGGTGCAATCAAACTGCTAGGGCTCTGGGCTCTTTTGTGTCCACTCATCACAGCTCGTCTCCTGTATTTCTATCTGATGGAGCCCCTTCCTGACCTGGCTGGCTCCTCCCACTGTCTCCTGACACCCAGCACATGCTCTGTCCTGTCTCCCATGATTCAAGTCCATTCACATGGCAATCCTTATTTTCTTATTTATACCCCCGCTCAAATGCCATTTGGTCTGTGGTATCGTCTCTGAGCTCTTCACTGTTTGAGGGCTCCCCTCACCCCAAGTTCCTGGTCCTGCTCTGCTCTAGACTCAACATGCTGTAAAGCTGGATGCCCGTGTCTCTCCACTTCTCAGCCCAGAGCATCAGATGCCTTTTCTCCTCCCCTGTATATGGAATGGCTGATTTGGTGGACTTTGTGGCAGTACTTATTAATTTTGCCATCAGTGTAGACAAAGCGTAAAGATCTGAAGCCCTAACTCAACTGCTTACCACGTCTTTGAATACAAGCACCACACACATGCACTTTCCGAGTGTGGGGTATGAAGGTGGGTTGGTCCCCTCTCACTGCCTTGCTAGGTCTTCATAACAACTCAAGGGATGTCAGTTTCTGTTACCCCCACTTTACCTTACAGTTTAGGCCAGAATTCAAACCTGGACCTGTTCTGATTTTTCTTCCCACTCCTGAGAATCATGTCTCTAATCAGATAAAAGCCCTCAAAGAGAAACTTTAGGGACCTAGAAGCATAAATTAGTGCCAGGCCTATTGCATTCTCGAAGAGACTTGTTAAGGTTTGTGGACATCGAAGTAAACACGTGATGTGGAGCAGTTCTCACAGCAGACTTATCCTGACTAATCGTCCCTTCTGGAGGGAACCTGAGCTACAAAGAGAACAGCAAGGAAAGAAAATCGGCAAAGTTCTTCATGGCAGACATGCTGGTGAAGCAGTCTCTCACAGCAAGGTAATTATTGGAATCATCAGAACATGTTCTCAGCCCGAATGAAAGCTTTTCCTTGGGGAATCTCTTGGTAGTAGTTACTTATACACGTTATTTCTCAGGAGTCCACCGTAGATTGACTGGACCAATTTTCATTTAAATTGCTCTGATTTGGGAGTGGTAGTAGAATGAATGCCATTTTCTAAAGGGAGCAGTTTCCTAGCTAATGAATAACTACCTGCCATCCTATGAAACTTAATAGTTTTTGTGGCATTGTACATCAAAAAGTAAATTGCAGTGTGTAAAGTTAACAAATTCTCGATGTGGATGCTGCTAGCTCCCTCTTCTCTGAAAGTGTCAAGCAGTGACAGATCTTAAGAGAAGTGAGGAGTCGCAGGCTGCAGATTCCATGGCAGATTAAGGAGGCATCTAACACAGGCAATTGTGTCAGCACGAGTGATGGCCGAAGCCTCTGTCCCAGCTTCCTCCTCATTTATGTGTACTGGCATGTGATTGTGGATGCTTAAATGTGAAATGTAACACAAATCATAGCCAAAGTCACTGTCAGCCTAGTGATACTGTTAGTATTTATTTCCATAGTTTATTTTGTGTCTGCTGGTGATATCACATGCAATGTATTGTGCAGTTTCATTAGAAGGCTGTGCGCTCCCTAAGAACAAGAATTATTGCATTAGTCAGGATAGCACCACAACCTCGCTTTGACATTTTACAGTTTTGTCTTTGTATTTAGGGTCTCATGATGTTACTCCAGTTGATCTCATGGGCTCCAGCAATCCTCCTGCCTCAGCTTCCCAAGTAATTGGTACTACATGTACCTGCCTCCATGCCTAGCTTTATTTTCTACTTTTTTAATGTTTGAATGAACAAATAAATGTATCATTACATTTTGGGTCATGCAAACATTTGCTTTGCCTGCCTAGTACTCCATTTCTCCTCCTTTTGGAAGTGCTACTTCCATTACCCTACAGGGAACCACCCCTTCTCCATGCCTTAGCTCATATGGTTTGGTGGGGCCAAGGAGAAGTATGTGGAAAGATGACTTTGACTCTAACCTCAAGATCTAGAAAAACTGTCTAGTCCCTTCCTTTGGCCATGATTTACACATAGGCATATAAAGCAAAATACGTTCAATTACACTGAATCTTGGTAATTTTGCTGGACTCACTGGAAAAAATATCAGTTTTGAACTGGGTATGATGAAAAACTAAATCTGGAATTCCCAGCAGAAATAATAAAGCTTGGAGGGGAAAAATGGGCAAGAATAAAGCGAACGGAAAAGTTGATACTATGACAAGACATCATAGACAGGATGGATTCAGATCATAGATTTGTTTCTTACAGTTCTAGAGGCTGCACAGTCAGTGCTCAGGATTGACTTCTGGTGAGGACCCTCTTCTTGTGTTTCTGAGGACCGTTTTTGCTGTCTTCTCACATGGAGATGGCAGGGAAGGAAGCATGTCTTCTCATGCCTTTTTTAACAGGGACATTGATCCTACCAGGAGAGCTACATATTCACAAACTACCTCTGAAAGTGCCCCCTCCAAATCTTCTCTTGGTGGGTCATAGGATCAAGCATGTGCAATGCAGGTCATAGAAAATGCACAGTACTAAAGAAGTGTGGTCAGGGCCCCAGGTTAACAGCTGTGTGTTTGTTCCAGCTCTTTCTGAACTTACATGCTGTAACTGGAGTTTTTCTGTGTCCACCTGGCTCCTGCATCTGCTCAGACCCAACTAAACACACAGAGACTTATATTACTTATAAGCTGTATGGCCATGCCAGGCTTCTTGCTATCTAGTTCTTATATCTTAAATTAACCCATTTCTATAAATCTATACCTTGCCATGTGGCTCATGGCTTACCAGTATCCTTACATCTTGCTTCTCATGGTGGCCACAGCTGGCAGCATCTCCTGACTCAGCCTTCCACTTCCCAGAATTCTCCTCTCTGCTTA
The DNA here is from genome assembly GCA_902168425.1 of Peromyscus attwateri. NCBI lineage: Eukaryota > Metazoa > Chordata > Mammalia > Rodentia > Cricetidae > Peromyscus > Peromyscus attwateri. Next base: position 19,783 of record CABHPP010108203.1, read on the forward strand.
TCCCGAATGTACTATACTTCCTGCCTGACTGCTGGTCAATCAGCATTTTATTTATCAATCAATCAAAGTAACACATTCACAACATACAAAAAGGCATCCCCAACAATAAGTGGGAGTTTATACATTTCCAAATACTGAACCAGTCTGAGTAGATTTTGTGACTGTGACTTAAGTATCATTTCTACTAAGGTTTGATTTTAAAAGTATTTCAGAGTAGATTCCAGTGAAGCTCTGTGATGCTGGAGGAGTCAGATGGCTTCAGCCACTCTCATAGAAGTTTAACGTCTGAGAACTGGATGGAAACACAAATGCTTAAATAGAGAGATGATAGACTGGTGATAGATGACAGACAGAAAGTAAAAGAGACCGACAATAGATGACTGGATAGTGGTAGATAGTTACTAGATCGTCTAACCATGTTCACGCATGTTCATCATTTCACATGTGTCTCTGAGGGGCCAGACTGTCTTTCTGAGTACAACATGGCACTCCCATGTCTTCAGCTGCACTGACTAACTCAGAGCTCTGCACACATGGGCTCAGTCAACAGGTGACTTATGTGCCTACTGCTAGAAACTGGAGAGTAGGCATTTCCCAGAGCTTACATCAATTGTGCCTTAGAGAAAGTAATTGATTTTCACACCAAATTCTCTATTGAGGGGAGAGAACTTTTTGTTATAGTCAACTGTACCCTGGACTATACCCTTTGAGAAAGTAGTTGTTTTTCATACCAAATTCTCTATTGAGGGGAAAGAATTTTTTGTTACAGGTATATCAAAGAATAGAAGGCTCAATAAATTAACCATTTCATGTTAAATGTCCAGGGATGACTTCATTTTTATTATTTTGTGAGGAGATGGAACACAGAATAAAACACTGAAGACCTCAGTGAAAAGTTTCAGGGCTTTGTCTCAAAGTTGACTGCCTATTATGGGATGTGATTGCAAATATTTATGATATTTTTTACTCAGGGACTAATTGGGGGGACAGGAAACAATGCTGAGGAAAAAATTCAAGCCTGCTTCAAATATGACAAGGAAATTTGGGGTCAGAGAATCCAGTCAAACTTGCCTGCAGAAGCAATAATCAGCAAAAAAACGTACAAGTACAAGGAACACAGAAAGCTCTCTTCATTTGTCATTTGTTTAATGAATCTGAGTTTTATTAAATATATTTTAAAATAGATTTTAAGCATCAGGGTTAAGAAAAAAGAGGGGTGCCCAGAAAGCTCCAACCTGGTCATTATTCCACTTGGAAAATACACAGCAGTGTATTTACAGTGTAGACCTACAAATATAGGGCTTTATTAGGATGGACTCAAAACAGGAATCAGAGATACTCCTTTTTTTTGTAACAGCCTAGCTATGGAGATGGGAAGAAGCTAAAATCTCAGGTCCTGTAAAGTGCAGATGACAATGACGTGGATATTTTACAGCAGTGGCTTCATTGTTACAGTAACAAATGATATGAGCATGGTCAGATTGAAAAGCATCTTCACTGAGGACCTAACATAGACGCACCGTGCTAAGTGATCAGTAAGGTAATGTCATGCTGTCCTCGAGGCAACCTGATAAAGCAATGGCTACTATTACCCACATTGTACAAACTAAGAAAATTTTGCAGGGGTTGGAGGGAAGAGGCCATATACACAGAGTTATGTTTCTGGCTAAAGGTGTCCACCCAGGAAGCAATAAAACAGGCTTTTCACTGAGTTAATCGAATCCAGAATTCTGCAAGGGTTTTAAAATTCTTGGTATTGCTTTTCTCCTAGAGCAGACAGTAAAACTCAATACAAAATGTTCAAACCAAATTACCTACACATGACAGCTAGAGAAGATGCCTGGAGATCTCCTAAATGAGAATATAACACAGTATAGAGGCAACTCATCCCAGGCTCCATTTTCACAAGTATAATGAAATTTAAGACTGAGTTCCCTAGCTTGAGTCTAGATTCACAGCTTGATCCATTTTCTTCTCCTTATCTACACTGACTTCTTTCTCTGGCTCTCTGACCTGTGTCTTTTACTTTGAGATAGAGTGGTGGGTAAGCTCATGCAGCAGTTTTTGCTCAGCACTCTCCCTTTCTCTTATAATGTGGTTTGTGATCACCAGCTTACTGAGATATTCTCTGCATCCAGCAAAGGGGCCTGGGCACTGGATGCCAGTCCCAAGTGTGCACGGTATCTGATTCATTCAGAGCTGTTCTTACAGTAAGGAGAGTCAGTAGATGACCTAGATCTGTCGCTTGCAAACTTATGGAAGACCTACAGCCTTTAAAATATTAAACAAGATCAATGAGAGAAGTGGCCTTGCTAAATACTAAATCATACAAAGTAACACTATCCAAACTAGTGTGAGGTAAAATGGGCAGAATAATAGAACAGAATACAACTAAGAAATGACCCAAATATATCATATAATTAAAGCATGGTAAACTGAGCAAAATTGATAGTAGATGAATTGTTCTATGAGCACTTTCCAGGAAAGTGGGTATAAACATAAGATAATAAAATTAGAACCGAGCCGGGCGTTGGTGGCGCACGCCTTTAATCCCAGCACTCGGGAGGCAGAGGCAGGCGGATCTCTGTGAGTTCGAGGCCAGCCTGGGCTACCAAGTGAGCTCCAGGAAAGGCGCAAAGCTACACAGAGAAACCCTGTCTCGAAAAAACCAAAAAAAAAAATAAAATAAAAAAAATAAAAAATAAAATTAGAACCATGTTTTCAGTCTTATAATAGGATGAATTCTAAATAGATAAAATATTTAGATACAAAAATGTAAATATTATGAAAGGGAAAATTTAAAAAATACCTTAGATTATGTGAGGCTATTTCTATCAGAGCAGATAACTAAAGAGCTAAAAGGAAAAAGCTTAATAAATTTACCTTTGTATGATTTTTAATTACAGAAAGTATCAAATACAAATATTAAAGACATATTGTATAACAAAACATATCTTGAGCTTGGCTAGTCAGCGAAGGAACAGGTTTACTAAAGTATAAAAATTTTGTAATTAATAAGGAAAAGAGCATTAATCCAGTTAAAAATGAACAGAGAACATGACCTGGTAATCCACAGACAGGGAAATAAAGGTCATGTCAGTAACTCTGGGCCACTGTGACAGCATGTCTAACAGAAACGTCTCCTGGAAACATTTATTTTGGTTCATGGTTTTGTTAAGTTTCAGTCCATCATGCTGTGAAACAGTAGTTGAAGCTGTGACCTTGGGAGTTTGCACAAATGTGTTCACTTAGATAACTATTGTAATTGTCAACTTGGGGAGGTCTACAGTCATCTAGGAGATGGGCCTTTGAGCAGCCTGGGACATAATGTTGATTATGTTAATTGATATAAGAAGACTCATCCACTGTGGGCAGCACCATTTTCACGGGGTCATGGGCTGCATAAAAATGAAAGTGAGCTGAGCACCAGAATTCACGGCATTCTGTTTCGTGACTGTTGGTGCTACGTGACCACCTGCCCTAAACTTCTGATCCTGTGACTCCCCCAAGCATAATGGACCGTGTTCTTAAAGTGAAAGCCAGAATCAACTCTTCCTTCCTAAAGTGCTTTTGTTGGGGTATTTTGTCACAGCAATAGGAAAGTAACCAAGATAGCAGAAGCAGAGAAAACAGGCTAAAACCAGGGTCTGGTGTCACACTCAGAGACCCACCCCTGGTGATCTACTTCCATAAGCCAGACCTCACCTCCTTAAGGCTCACAAGCTGGAGACCAGACACCCAAAACATAAGCTCATGGGAGACATGTCAGATTCAAACCATAACAAGAATGATACTTTACCACATGTTTATCACTTACATGATATTTATTTTATAGTTCTGCCATATATTGGCTTTTTATTATTTGCAAACAAGCCTAAGAAAAGCATCTCAAACACCACTGTAGGAGTGCAGATTGTCCCGTGCAGTAGTAACAGGCCATCAAAATTAAAATTGATGTAATTTTTGAACCAGCAGTCTTTCTTCTATGACTATATCTAGGCATCTCATATCATTATGTGCTTTATGGATTGTCTTCAGCATATGTTGCTGTGGTGGTTTGAATGAGACTCATGTTTGAATACTCGATTCCCTAGTTGGTAGAGCTGTTTGGGAAGAATTAGGAGTTATGGCCTTGTTGGAAAAGGTGTGTCACTAGAGGTGGGTTTTGAGTTTTCAAAATCCCACACCGTTCCCAGTGTCGCTCTCTGCCTTCTGATTGTGTCTCAAGATGTGAGCTCTTAGCTACTGCTCTAGTGCCATTCCTGCCTGCCTGCTGCCATGCTCCCCACCACGACAGTCATGGACTCTAACCCTCTGAAACTGTAGGTTCCAAATAAACACCTTTGTTTGTATGTTGCCTCCATCATGGTGTTTTATCACAAGAAGTGGAAAGTAACCAAGACAGTTTTTAAGTGATAAAAAGCTAGGTGAAAACCAGGAGAAATAGGTACAAAATACATTTTCATAGATTTCCAGAGCTGAATGTGGAGGGAGTATGAAGGAGAGTCCACAGAGGCAGGGGGACATTTCACTATTGACCATGTCTGTATTTTGTAGTTTCAATCACATGGAGGTATAAGTACTAATACTGTACATATGTGACAGCACAGAAAAGATAGGTTTTATAGCTAATCATGTTAAGGAAGTGTTGACATAATGACTACAGAATAAGTTGATCTTCAGAGAAGTTAAAGTTATGTCTTAAGAACAATCTTCATATACAGTGACTTTTCAATCTGTATCCCATAAGCATGCATAAATATTACAATGTGATTAGAAATTGAATTAAGATCTTTAGTAAAGGACACAAATGATAAACTTAAGCTCTGTATTTGTAATGGTAAAATGTTGATTTGATTGGTGGAAAAGATGGGAGACTCCTGGTCTTGCTCCAGGTAGAATAAGAAGAAGCCATTCTGTGGCGCATACGTCTTGAGGAACAGGCTTCCCGTCTGCAGAGAGCAGCAGACCTGAGGGTCCTGTTAGGGGTGTCTTGTGGACTTCTCATGCTTGTAGACTGACTATGATGAGAATACACTGAGTGCCTGGGGAGACTTCACCCTGGATCCAGACAAATTGTCATTTAGTTGACATTCTTCAGTTCCTTTTGGTGCCCAGAGAGCTTGATCTCCAAACTGAACTGATGCCACAATGACAAGATTTATGTATGTTTATAGCTCATAATATCAATCTAGAATTAAAGGCCTATCTGGAGGTTGTGAATCTGTTTTAACTCCTATTTGGCTATAAGATCACAGTGGACACTTTCTATTTATGTGTTAGCAAACATAAAAAATCATAGGATAAAATGAATCACCGGATTCATTTTAAAACTCTGCAGCTACAGATATGGTACAGGTTGGCAGAATTAGAGGAGTTGGCTCTCTGAGCAGTGATGGGCTTAGCAAAAGAAGCACGAATGGTCATTTGTCTGTCTGATGTCAACACCATCTTGTCCTTTCATGCTCTGCTGAGATTGCTGGGGGACAGAGGCCTGAAAATACCACAGCCTCCCTTGTCAGCCCAGTTCCTCTGGTTAGGTTCTGTCAGCAGAAAGCCCGATGGGAGATTAGACAGAAGTGGAAAGAGGAGAAGTCATTTTTCTTCCGATGTTTGATGTGGTAGCTCTTCTAACAGTGACAGCCGCGGAGGAAATATGCAGGCTCCCAGTCCATCAAAGTATTTCCAGCAGTGAGAGCAGAAGGGAGTGTTCTGTCATCCCCATCCACGTGGCAGCCTCTCTGGGGACTAGGTCTTCTGAGAGCTTCGTTGAGTTCCAAGCTCCCCCCTGAGCAGCGATGCTGGTTCCAGGGGTGTCCACAGATGCTCAGATAGCCTTGGGGAGACACTGTGAGCACCACATGTCCTTTCTCCTTTGATTCTTCAGCCTGGTGGGTAGCTACTTCCTATTTTAAAAATGCTCTTATTCCCCGTCACTTTGTAACTGATATCCTGTATTAGATTTCCGTCCATTGAAGAACTTAACACGGCTTCTTCTCCAGACTGACTTACAAAACAGGACAGTTTTAGCAGCTTCAAGGACTCAGGAAATTTGAGGTTTAAGAGACTTTAGTTTTGTTTTTAAAGACCAGACTAGATCCTGTTGAAAAGGGAACATACATAATTAACATATACAAAGAAGAAAATACTACATTTTAATTGACCATGGAAACCTGGCATAAAATCAAGATAGGCCAGAGACTCATTGTTTTTAAAATGGATCCCAGTAAAAAAAAATCTAGCCTTCTCCTTTCCTATAGGAGCTGTATTTCAGGAAAACCAAATGCATACTGAACAAAAAAGTATTTTTTAATAAAAGTATCACAGCGAATTTGAAAACTACACTTTCACAGTTCTGAATGAGATAATGGATCCAGGCAACAGCCAACAGTGACCCCAGAAATGATCAGGTGAATTGTTAATGGGAAGTTATAATGGACGCATCTGAGCCGACACCACCTGAGTCTTCCAATTAATCATAATGTTGCTAAATCTAGAACACACAGATATACCACCTGACGGGAAGCTACAGAAATTAAGCAATGAGATATTCCTGAACAAAGGATTGATCTACAAGCCTGCAGATACAGTTATTCCTTTAAAGAGACAAAAGGATATGCTAATTTGCATTAAGAGAATACTAAATCAGAATGTGAAAAATTCTGTACCATCTTCCTCAAAATAAATAATAGCAGTGGTGTGTGTGGTGTGGTGTGGTGTGTGTGTGTGTGTGTGTGTGTGAGAGAGAGAGAGAGAGAGAGAGAGAGAGAGAGAGAGAGAGAGAGGAGAGAATGCACTGATACTACTTAAAGAAGAAATTTGACAAAACAACCAGAACGTGCCAGGTGTGTGGTCTTTGTCCATAGCAGAAATGTATGGTGATGGGGCAGGAGCTGGGGCTGGAACTGGGGCAGGGGCAGGGGCTGGAGTAGGGCAGGGGCTGGGTCTGGAACTGGGGCAGGGGCAGGGGCTGGAGTAGGGCAGGGGCTGGAGCAGGGCAGGGGCTGGAGCAGGGCAGGGGCTGGAGGAGGGCAGGGGCTGGAGCAGGGCAGGGGCTGGAGCAGGGCAGGGGCTGGAGTAGGGGCTGGAGGAGGGCAGGGGCTGGAGGAGGGCAGGGGCTGGAGGAGAGCAGGGGCTGGAGCAGGGCAGGGGCTGGAGCAGGGCAGGGCAGGAGCTGCCTCGTGCACAGGAGCACTGCTAAATAAAAGAACATCAAGCCCCACCACACCCAGACAAGGCATGATTTAATCCTTTAATTCGTTTTCGGTGAGCCGGGTATTTCTTTTTCATACAATAAGGAAGGAAATTGCTGGGTGGTTATAGATGAAACAACCATAGCAACTGGTTGTAATTGTAGCTGTATGAACCATGCAGGGCTTCTTTGTGTGAAATTTCTCTATTTTTTAAATAATCTTTTTGTAAAACCAAGACACTTGTTTCTTTTTAAGTTTAACTGAACAGCTAACTCCCATGTATTTCATAACATATTTAAAACCATAGCAGATATTGAGATATGCCAATTAGTTTGCATTTTGAGTTCAAGCTGTGAAGGACTACACTTTTCTTCGCCATAGATAATTCATGAGGGGAACATTTGGCATGACCGCTTTAAAGCATGATGAATCCTCAATGGATGGAAATGGCACAAAACACAGCTGCGGCCCCAGGTGTCTGGAGTCTGGGTTGTTGACTCTAGGGACCCAGGGTGAGTATTGTCTGTCCTCTATTTCAAGGCAATGAGCTGCTGAAGACAAGGTTTATATGTCTTTATCTTCACCTGCCTAGAAAATGCTTGCCTCTTATTAGGAATAATGAAATAGTGAGCAAGGAGAACATTTGAGGAAAAGAACTGTGGGATCCCAAAGAAAAGAACAAGCTTGGAGCTGCGCCAGCATTAGACAGATGTGTGTTATTGGTTGTTAATGGAAGGCCAGAGGAGGAGTCCCCTCTGTGAGTCTCAAGAGCCTTTCTGTCCCATTTTGTTTTGCTTCCTTTTCTGTTCAGAGGAAGGAAATGGTTAGCTGGACCATGGCTGAAGTGTTCACAACATGCCCCAAGGTCAGACATGTTTGTACATGCCCGGCGGACACACCCGCCCAGCTAATCCCAGGTCAGGATAGGCATTTCCAGTTCAAGGCGTCTGGTAACCAAGGCGACCACCCGGACACATCCGCCTGGCGAACTCCAGGTCAAGATAGCCATTTCCGGGTCAAGGCGTCTTGCGTGACCGGGATCCGTGATGTCACGTAGCCACGCAGGCGCGCAGCATGGCTATGTCATCTATGTCTACCTGGACACGACCTGCCTTATAAAGAGCCGCCATGACTGACCCAAGCCCCTTCCTCACACGTGTTTTCTCCCATGCGGGTACTCACTTCCCCTCTGTCCCCCCAATAAACTCTACCAGCGGATTCTGTCGTGTTTCGTGACATTTCCTTGCAGGGTAACAGCGTAAATAACTAACAATGGCTTCGATATACTGCTCTGAAACAAAGTACTGTCAGCCATATGCCCTTTCACAAAGAAAGATTGCATGTCTGCAATGGGGAGAGAGAGAGAGAGAGAGAGAGAGAGAGAGAGAGAGAGAGAGAGAGAATCTTACAGCTGATCTTACTGAATGGCCATTGCACTGCTGGCGAACTCTTACCTCATCCAATCACTCATTATCAGGGCAGGATGATTTGAACTAATAGGGTTTGGGGGAGGGGTCTATTTATATGGATATCATATGTCATATAGAATTAGAGAGTAAAATTCCTTTTATTTCATTTTCATTCATAGGAGTCAAATTATTGTTGACTCCCCAAATGGTAGGCCCTATCAACACCCCTCAATGAAATGCTAAATCATTTATGTTATAAGTGCAACCAAGGCAATGCTCACATGCAAATTAGTGGTCAGTTGTTAAATTGTGAGACCAAAATGAGCCATCTTAGAAATAAGACCAAAATGCTTTCACCCAAAAA
>CABHPP010108204.1:0-30445 GCA_902168425.1 Peromyscus attwateri
TTAGATAAGGAGGTCCTTGGCCCTGGTGAGGCTCATCCACTCAGGGCAGTTGGCAACCAGGCAGCATGCCAGCCTCCAAATGATGAGAGGAAGTGAGTCAGTGTAGAGGGAGGGCACCAGGCTGTGTGCATTGTCCTTGGACCAACAGCACCGCAGCACCTGGAAGCTTCTGAGACAAGCAAATTCTGACCCAGAGTCAGCATTACCACCAGACGGCAGGGGAGTCTGTACTTGGGAGATTCACAGAGTAGGGGATCCATCGATCGTTCCTTTGAGGTCTGTATCAGGTCCATTTTACAGATAAAGAAACCGAGGCGTAGAGATGTAAGACTTTTGATGTCAAGGAAAGAATATTAAAGTGGGGTTTTGGAATGCTGGGCTCTCATCCTGGGGTGGCCGTTGGCTTACAGTGTGTCTCGGGAGACTCAACAGTACCTAGGCTTTGGCACTGCTGTAGAAGTGCAGAGGTTGGGTGGAAGAGCCACCCTCCCCTTTTTTATCTGGGAGCTTGGTGGCTCTCCAGGCCCCAGGTCTCCTTTGGCAGGACCCCGGGCCACTGCAGCTCATCTTGAAACCGTCTTACCTCCCTCCCATTCAATGGTCTTCCTTGGCTACCCTGCCCTGCTTCTGGGCATCATACTATCCTCTGGTCAGAACCCATTTCCAAGGCTGTTGAATGGATTATTTCCCAAAAGTCACACTGGAGGCTTCTCTCACCCACAGGTATTTCTGTGGCTCCATCTCTGATGTGGCAAAGGGTCTGTCCCTGCCTGAGGCGTTTCAGGCCTCAGTGAGCATCTGGGAGACCTGTGAGATTGGGACCTTCCTAGTGGATCTGAAACCAGGCTGGTCCAGCTGCCCACCCACCGCTGGGGAAAGTGCCTGCCTCTTCTCCCACGCGGCTCCTCTGCCTCTGTCCATAACTACGCCTCAGTAGAGGCCTTCCCTGTTAATGATCTACCCAGTGTGCCGATGGGCCTGTCCAGCTGAGAGCATGTTTTAGAGTGAGCCATTTCAGGAAGAAAGACCGCTCCTCCCTTCTCTGTTCCTGTGGCTATGGGAAGTCAGTGAGCCCAGATAAGCCGTTCTGCGCAGGGTTGGAGATGCAAGGCGGGTGTGTGTGTGTGTGTGTGTGTGTGTGTGTGTGTGTGTGTGTGTTTATGCAAACAATCCAGCTTCTGGGAAAGGATCCATTGTGTAATCCTGGGGCTTCAGCCTGTGTCCCCTGGCTCAGGGCAGCCAGCCCAGTGGTGGCAGGGGCACCTTGGCAGAGCATGCTGGTTTAGGCTTAGAGGGAACAGGCATGTGAAAGGGATTTGCTGGAGCCAATGGGTCTGTCCTCCTGAAGGGGCTTTCACGGTGGCCCACTGCTAATCTCCGGCTTTGTCTTCCCCTTCCCTAGCTCTGCTTCTCTGCTTCCTACACAGTCCTTCCCTCCTTATTTTGCTTCTTTACCCCCATCCCCACCCCTTGAATCCATATTCAGCCCAGCAAACGCCTCACCCAGACATAGTCAAATGGATTGAATTTCCATTTGTGCTGACTGAAGGGGGTGAATGTTACCTCTGACTCCTGAAAAGCACACTTAGCCCTGGGGGCTCTGAGGGGATCATTGAAGGGGATAGGAGAGGGATTTTTTTCCCTCCATGTTCCTCGGGGAAAAACTGCAGTCATGCTAGCTGAGGGGGTGGGGGGGACAGACAGACAAGGGCCATGGGTTACAATCCCACCCCACCTCCTTTCTCAGGGAGCTGTGGCAGGCTGCAGGAAATTCATAAGGAGCCCGCCCAGCTGTTACCATGATGCTCTCCTGTTCTTTCCACACAGACCTGCTAGGACTCCTGACCCAGAGGAGGCCGCACCATGAAGATTCTGCTGCTGTGCGTGGGACTGCTGCTGGCCGGGGACAATGGCATGGTCCTGGGGGAGCAGGTGGTCTCCGACAATGAGCTCCAGGGCAAGTAGACTGAGGAGACTCAGGTGGTGGTGGGGTCTGGGGCAGGGCCACCTCTCCCAGCTCCATCCCCAAGTGCTGAGGGCTGTTTTCATACTGCACCCTGGGTCTGTCCCTGTTTTTCGTTCTCTCTGAGTCTCCAAGCTCCTGCTTTGTTGTTTTTGTTTGTTTGTTTGTTTGTTTTGTTTTGTTTGTTTGTTTGTGGTCAGGTGCCTTCTAGACATTGACCTCTATGTCCCAAGCCACTCATTTATCCTTCCTGGTCCCCTCACCTGGCTCCCTTACTTTTCTCTCAAGGCTATGCCCAGACCATTTAAAACTTTGTCAGTTTTACCCTTGCATCCCCCAAACTCTCCCCCTGGAAACCTGGTTTCACCAGTGTCCTTCTCCGGGCAAGAACAGTACAGTTCAACATGAAGCAGTCATCTGAGATCACCCCCTCCTCCCCATCTCCCAAGGCTTTCCCGGAAACCTGCCTTTCCTCTTTCCTTTTCTCCCAACCTCTTGTTCACAGCTGACCAGTTCTGTGGGGGTTTTCATTTAAAAACCCAGATATTTGGGTCAGTCCTGGGTGTGAGTCTGTCCTATACTCTAATTCAGTGGTTCTCAACCTTCCTGGGCTGCAACCCTTTACTACAGTGCCTTGTGTTGTGGTGACCTCCAACCATAAAATTATTTTCACTGCTACTTCATAACTGTAATTTTGCTACTGTTATTAATCATAATGTAAATATCTGACATGCAATGTATCTGATATGTGACCCCTGTGAAATGGTCATTCGACACCACCCCCCCTCCACACACACACACAAAGGAGTTGTGACCCAAGGTTGAGAACCACTGTTCTACTTGTAAACCTCTGGGCCACTCTCTTGATCTCATCACTCTGCTCCTAAACTCCAGCTTTACTGAGAAATGATCAATACATCAAAACAATATATTACAGAATACAACCTGATGCTCTGATATTGATATGCATGGTGAAATGATTGCCATTGTCAAGCTATTAGCTATCCATCACCTCACCTTATTGTTGCGGTTCAGACACTTAAAATATATCCTCTTAGCACAAGCCAGAGGGTAGAACACAATATCATTAACCATGAGCACCACTGGGACCATTGACCTCCAGGCTCACTCATGCTGCGTAATTGAAACTTCGTGCCCTTGGCTCAACGCCCCCGATGCCCCCCATCCACTTCCCCTTCTCATTGGGTGTGTGAGACCCTGGCGTCAGGAGTAGTAGACAGAACACATTGGAGTTGTGGGAAATGGTGCTTGACACAGGATAAGCATCCAGTAAGTGGTGCTGCTGTGACGCGATGCGTCATCGCCTCCGTTGCCTGCTGCTGTGCCCTGGTGACAGTCTCCATGGTGACCGCAGCTCTTCATTTAACCTTCCTGTCTCCATGGTGTCCTGTGCTGTTTCATTGATTTTCCTGTCCTCATCACCTGACACTGTGCGCCGGAACAAAGAAGTTCAAAGGCTGGGCTGAGCTGAACTCCAGAAAGATCTGTATCCACAACCACAGACTTTTATTCTATTTTGAGGCTTAAGGGGTTAACTATCACTTTTTTTCCCCCTCTTTTCCTTGAAATATCCTCTGGGGCCGTTGGCTCCTCAGGGTGGCATGGCAGGGGCCAGACATAGCATGGCTGCCTTTCTCTGTACGGCTCCTGTGGTGCGTGTTCCTGAGCTGTGGGGGTGGCATCTACCATGAGCCCTGTGATGAGACACAGAGGCAGGACAGAGACCATAGCAGCTGCCACTGGCTTGGGGTGGTGGTGACAATGTCTCAGCTTGACCGCTCCGACCACCCCGTCAGAGCAGGGCCTTCTCACAGCCCCACTGGCTCCCGGGCTATTGCTCCAGCTCTTCCTTCCATTCAACTCATTCTACCTTCCTCTCTCTCTGTCTCTCATACACAGAAATGTCCACTCAAGGGAGTAAGTACATTAACAAGGAAATTCAAAATGCCGTCCAGGGAGTGAAGCAGATAAAGACTCTCATAGAAAAAACCAACGCGGAGCGCAAGTTACTGCTCAACAGTCTAGAGGAAGCCAAGAAGAAGAAGGAGGTAGGGCCAAGCCTTGCCTGGGCCTGGCCCTCTCCCTGCTGGAGGGGAGGAAGGGGACATGGTGGGCAGATGTCTCGTGGGGTTGCCATGGTGTCCTAGTGCAGTCTTTACAGGGCTTTGCTGAAGCTGGGCTGGACCAAGGAAACAGAGAAAGCACATTTGCTTGTGAAAGCCTCGGAGCTGAGGTCTTGGATTTGGTTTCCTTGCAAGTCTGGCCCAGGGCCTGAAGCCCAGATTCATTTCAATAGGTTTTTCTAATCCTTGTTGAAGACAGGGCATGGTGCGGGACTTGGGAGGGGGATCACAGCAGCGTCTGGCTACTCTCCACTACTCCTTTCTTCTGTATTCAAAATTACTTTTAACATGAAAGTGCTTATTATAATATTTAAAAATTAATGTGAAATCTTTGTAATCTGTCCTTAGTCATCTATCCAACCCCACTTAGCCACAGGGGGCAGGCTTCAAGACCCTTAGTGGAAGCCTGAAGCCGTGGATAGTAACAGGCCCTATAGATGTGTGTTTGTGTACCTATCTATGATAATGCTTAATTCAGAAATTACAGACAGTAAGATATGAACAACAACAACAAAATAGAAAAATGATAATGTTATACTGCAGAGAAAATTATGCAGATGTATTTCTCTCACTCTCAGCATAATTCCTCACAGTTCACGATACTATTTTTAGAATGTAATTGACCTTCAGTAGCTAAGACCACTGATGATAATTGGAGGCTGCTGTGTTACCATTTGCTTAACTTGTCTTCTACATTTGAGCATCTCAGTTGGCTCTGGTGCACACTCACACACACACACACACACACACACAGCAGAATTTATACACATATCCACCATTCACACACATTTCTTTTCCATATCTATATGTAGACGTCCACATGCGCAGTAAACTAATACCTCTTCAGGCACAGGATTTAAAATTTTTATTTTGGCACTCCCTGGAGCCAATGACTGGGCCAAGGGCACGGTAATGAGTTTGATGGTTGGTGTGACTTCTGTTTTGATAGCTTCGATTTGCATGTCAGGGGCCACAGTTACATAGAAAGATGAGACTGGTGTCTTCGGGGGAAATGAGAAGAGGAAGTGAGGTGGAGCCCGAGGAAGGGACTGTCAGAGCAGTAAGTCAGAGAGGTCAGGGAAAGCTTAGGGAACATCCGGGCCTTGGAGGAGAAGAGGCTGCTGATAGCCCAGTGGGGGCAGCAGGACAGGAGGGCTAGAGCGAAGATGAGGGCTGCAGTAGTACATCGTATATAGACCAGGGAGGCCTGCCGGGACTCTGTGTGGCTCACCTGGCCCTGTTATCTTCCTGAAGGATGCTCTCGATGACACCAGGGATTCTGAAATGAAGCTGAAGGCATTCCCGGAAGTGTGCAACGAGACCATGATGGCCCTCTGGGAAGAGTGTAAGCCCTGCCTGAAGCAGACCTGTATGAAGTTCTACGCCCGTGTCTGCAGAAGCGGCTCTGGTCTCGTTGGCCGCCAGGTGAGAAGGAGACGTGTCCACGGCCTGGGCTCTGAATGAGGAACATGGAGAATCCATGAGATAGGCCTCCTTCCACATGCAGGATACGGTTGACTAGCGCTGCCTGACGATTTGCCTTTCTAGTGTCATGGTTGATTGGTGATGTCTGACATGAGTGCAGATGTCAACAATCATCCCAGGTCTGCTTGCCAGGTACCATCTCTTAGAAGACCTTGAACTAGCTGGGTGAAATGGCCTCATGGTATGGCAGAAACCTGTGCTCAACTAGGAGGAAGGAATTAAGAATATTTAGCATATTAGCGTTGATTCTGTCCCTACCTGTGAGCTCCACGAGGTTGGGACTTAGTAAGATTCACTGTTTCCTGAAGGCTGACCAGCCCAGTGGGAGTGGCTGTCCTCTATGGGCAAAGGTGACAGGGGATTCTTTTGAAGAGACTTGTGAGAGGTAGATGAGTGACATGAGCTGACAGAGTATCCCCCCGGGAGGCAGAACAGTGGGAAACAGGGTCACCTGTTGTGTGATCAAGAGGAGAATGCATGCGGGACTGGAGTCAACACCTCCTCACTGTGCTTCTCTGGGTCCCAGCTGGAGGAGTTTCTGAACCAGAGTTCGCCTTTCTACTTCTGGATGAATGGCGACCGCATTGACTCCCTGATGGAGAGTGACCGGCAGCAGAGTCAAGCCCTAGACGCCATGCAGGACAGCTTTACCCGGGCATCTGGCATCATGGACACGCTTTTCCAGGACCGGTTCTTCACCCACGAGCCCCAGGACACCCACTACTTCTCACCCTTCGGCTTTCCACACAGGAGGCCTCACTTCTTATATCCCAAGTCCCGCTTGGTCCGCAGCCTCATGCCTCTCTCCCACTATGGGCCCCTGAGCTTCCATAACATGTTCCAGCCTTTCTTCGAGATGATACACCAGGCTCAACAGGCCATGGATGTCCAGTTCCACAGCCCAGCCTTCCAGTTCCCGGACGTGGATTTCATAAGAGGTCAGAAAACCCTGCCTTTCTTTCCCAGAAGGAATGGGAACCTCCCAGATGTTAAGGCTCTTCCAGGGCTTGGCGTGTGCCGTTTTTTTATGTTCCTAGTGGCTCCTTAGGCTGGTATTCTGTCCATTTACAGAGTCAAGGAGCTAGGATGGGGGTAAAGGAATGCAGACGACAATGTGGGGTCCAGTTCAATTTAGCACTGTAAAGATTGGAGCCTGTGTTCTTTGTGACCTGGGTCGTGCCTCCTACAGGACCACAGCTTCTTTCTTAGGAACTCCTGAGGGCGAGGTGTGTGAAGCCTGTCCTTCCAGGCAGTGAACTGTATTACAGCCTTGCTCACCCTTAAAGAAGATGTTCATGGCCGTGACCTTAGTGTGCAATGTCTGTAAGGATGAAATGTAACAGGGACACAAGAAGCCAGTGCCCAAGGAGCAATATTCTTCATTGGTGCTCTGTGTCCTAACACCATGTTCTACACGGTGTGGTTTGCACCATGGGGCTCGATGGCCGGTTAGGAGGGACGCCAGCCAAGGAGAATGAAGAGCAGAGAACGCTGTCATGCCAGAAGGCACACCGCTGAGGGGATATGGCAGGAGAGAGCTCCTCAGGTGGAGACGGTGGCTGCACGGGCCGTACCTGCCGTGAAGCCATGGGGATATCCTCAGGGAGCCACAGGGAAATCCCACGTGCGCAGGCAAACAACCACGCCGCATCTTCCCCTGACCGCAGGGCTGAGCAGAGGTGTGGAGTCGTGTTGGGTGGGCTCCCTTCCAAGGGGCTGTGTGCCTCAGCCTGCCTCTTTCTCCCTTCAAATGTGTCCAGAAGGTGAAGATGACCGTACCGTGTGCAAGGAGATCCGCCACAACTCCACAGGGTGCCTGAAGATGAAGGGCCAGTGTGAGAAATGCCGGGAGATCTTGTCTGTGGGTGAGTCGGGGACCAACCAGTCTATAATCTGGCACTGTGGTCATCTGACTTTGGGTCACCCGTGACTCACTGGCAGGGTCCTTCTTCAGAGACTAGCTCTCTGTCTGTGAGCTGGGGTCCCTGGAAAAGTCCCCACCTTGATATACAGCCTCCAGTCCTCCTGTCTAGAGTTAGGTTCATGATTTGGGAGCTGGAATAGTGCTCTACCACTGAGCGACACCTGTTGTATTTAGAATCAAGTTCAGATGCAGATTGTTCTGACACAGATGAGGTGTATCTAAAGCACCCACCACCTTGATGGCTCATGGTAAACCCACAGTCCGCGGTGGGTGTCGCCATAGAATTTGACTATAGCCACCAGCAATTCCCGTGGTTACTTTGTCCACAGTGCCAAGTACAGTAGACCTTGTTTTTTTACTTCGTATTATGAAATCTTAGACGACATGCATTTTGTTTAGCGAGCACTCACCACGTGCCAGGCACTGTTGTAAACATTTCAGATGTTTGCTCACCCTTCAGAATGACCTTGTGAGCTGGGTACAGCTCTTTTTATCTTGTAGAATAGCTAAGTGACTTACCTAAGATTATGAGACATGAGACATCTCACTTAGGCTGTGCTTGTGAATAGCACCCTGGGGTTTCTCCCACGGGACCCTGAGCTATGTCTTTGTGACAGTGGTCCTTGGTATCCAGCCACATTCTTTTTTGGTGGATGAGTCCCTCAGAAGATGAAATATTTTCCTTCAGCAGTTCCCCAGGCAATCTGGGTGTGGTGGTACCCCCCTCTATAATCCCAGCACTTGGGAGGCTGAGATAGGTTGATGGTGAGTTCAAGGCCAGCCTTGGCTACATTGTGAGATTCTGTCTTAAAGAAAACAAAACAAAATACACACAACCAACAAAACTGTTCCTCAAAGTTTTGTCAGGTCTGGCTGGCTATCGATCAAATGCCCCTGCTTCAAGCCCAGTCTTTACCGTGGTTCCCGGACTTTGTAGCGCTCCCAGCTCAGATCACAAAGGGTTAATCTTCCTTATCAACCCTGTGGTTTTGCTGTTACTTCATAGCTGTGGTTGGCCAGGACAGGCCTTCAGCGTCTAGTTAAATATTCCTAGCCTCACTCCTGCGATGTCAGGAGCCCATGCAAACAAACATTAGTGTTTCCAAAGGTGGTGGTGTGAAATGTTAGACAAGTATATGACCACACCTGCAGGCCTTCCCCAGGAAACTATCGGGCTGGTTGAATGACAGAGAGTCTGACCACAAGGAAGCCAGTCTCCTGGATCTCTTACATCAGACTTAGTGATCTTAGACCACACTCTAGCAGTCCCCATGTCTAGCACCCATTAGCTCTTATTTGTGGTGCTTACAGTTTTATGGATAGGCTCTACCAGGGACCTGTAGCCTGGGACGTCTTGATTCAGCCCTGTGGGCCAGGCCTTTGCATTGCTGAGCATTTAACAGCATCTTGGGCTTCCACCTGCCAGATGCCACCTTCCCTCCACTGTGACCATCAGGAATATCTTCAGAACTTTCCAGAATGTCCCCCGGGTGGGTAGCAAGGTCCCAGGTTGAGAACCACCAACTGTGTAGCCCCTCGGGGACTTTTCCTTGTTTGGGATATTCAATTGCAAGAACGTCCATGTTATTTCTCACAGATTTCTTCTCAGCCCGGCTTCTTGTCTCTAATCCTGTTTCTTGCCCCACACGACATTTTGTCTTATTTTAGTATGAATGATTGCAGCTGCACATAGGGCCCAGAAGGCTCTCTTCTCTCTTGTCTTGCTTCGTCTTCATATAGCCGTTCCTGGATGTTTTAAAAATGATGGGGAGAGGGGGGAAACTGGTTTTCAGACGACATGGACACTCTGTAGGTCCTAGAAACCTGAGATCTGCAGCGCACTCAAGGACCAGAAGGGAAGATTGCAATTTCGCTATTCTCTTCAGGATCCCCCTGGCCAGATGTGGATGGACAAGGGCAGCCAAGGATTGACCCCCCTCCCCAGCACCAAACCAGAATGTCCAAATCTCTCAAACATGCTCAAAAATAAGCTTGGCGAATGTTCTAGAACCATTGTCTCAGAGGAGGAAGAGCTCAGGTTGAGGAGTTGAAGATGTGGGTTCAATCTTGGTTCCACAGATTGTTTCTCTTATAGATCTGGGCAAGTTTCTTGCTTCTGGAAACCCGTTCGTTACTGGTAAAACAGGAGTTTTGATGCATAGGTCAAACCAAGCCTACTTTGAGAGAAAAGGACACCTGGAGCACCTGATGTGTGTCTGGCACACAGTAGGTGCACCTAGGTAAATAATGCTCCTCTTCTCTGGGGAGTGTCCAGTGCACAGTAGGTTCCTTCTGTTTGGAAATGACTCCCGGGAGGAACTAAGGCAGCGAGAGTAACTCCGAGTCCGAACACATGGAGTAGTTGACCTCGGCGCTCCCTAGAGAATGGTCAGTGGCACTGGGTCAAGTCACCAAGACTGGTCCCGTCTACCACTCAGAGAGAACTCACTCATGCTGCTCCAGCACAGCTTAGCACCACCACCATTGCTTCCCAAAGCGTGAAGGGAGCAGTGCCTTGATGCCCATTTCGGGGGACTGCTTCATGGTTTGTGGAGCTCCACCCAACAGTAGCTCTGCTGCAGATTCCAGCTGCAGGCGCTGGTCCCCAAGGGCATTCTCCTTGCCCTCTAACTCTCCCTTCGGGGTTCTGTTCCTTTCTTCTCCGGACAGACTGTTCGGCCAACAACCCTGCTCAGGCTCACCTGCGCCAGGAACTGAACGACTCCCTCGAGGTGGCCGAGATGTTGACCAAGCGGTACAACGAGCTGCTTCATTCCCTCCAGACCAAGATGCTCAACACCTCATCCCTGCTGGAGCAGCTGAACGAGCAGTTCAACTGGTTGTCCCAGCTGGCTAACCTCACACAGGGCGAAGACCAGTATTACCTTCGGGTCTCCACAGTGAGTTGTGTTCCAGTCACGTGCTTAGGCTGGGGCCCATGTGTGGTCTAGAGATGATGTGTGCCTCTTAGAGGTGGAATGGGGCAAAGGTACCACACAAGAGCGCCTATGAGTTCCACTGGCAGAGACTAGGGAAATCCTACGCATGCTTTAGCATTGAAATGCTGTCGCGGGCTGGAGAGATGGCTCAGAGGTTAACAGCACTGACTGCTCTTCCAGAGGTCCTGAGTTCAATTCCCAGCAACCACATGGTGGCTCACAACCATCTGTAATGAGATCTGGTGCCCTCTTCTGGCCTGCAGTCATACATGCTGTATGCATAATAAATAAATAAATCTTTAAAAAAAAAAAAGAAAGAAAGAAATGCTGTCGCCCTTTGAGGTCAGATATCCAAGGACGTTTCCAAGAGAAGGGAAATGAGAGGGTCCGTGGCTTGCTAAGGGTGGGGAACTTTGGGCAGCTTTCCTGCCCCATCGACCCGTCAGCCTGGCTGCAAAGCTGCCTTCTTACCGGGGATTGAGTTAAGTGGCACATGAATTGGTTCATTGTCAGCAGTGAAAACAGCTTCCTTTAATGCTCGGACCTCCCCCTCCCCGCTTCAACCACAGAGCAGCTAACATTTGTATAAGCGAATGTTGGGGCCAGGCATGCCGTAAGCCAGCACTGGGGAGACTGAGGCAGAAGGGTGGGGAGCTTGAGACCAGGCTGGACTACATAGTGAGACCCTGTCTCCAACAAAGCGGAAAACAAGAAAATAAGACAAGATAATAAGAAAACATTTGAAAATCAAGTTTCTGGAGTGCCTGCTCAGCTGCTCATTTTCAAATGACATTTGTTCTTTCAGACTGGGATATTTTTGCTCTGACTTGTCTAGACATCTTGACTAGTGACAGATAACAGGAGATCCGTATTTGGTTGAAGGGGCAAAGAGAAATCCCACATCCTTTGACAAAGAAAGGCACACTCTAGACATCGTGTATGGATGCCTCACTTGCCTCCTTCTGCCTAGGTGACAACCCACTCTTCGGACTCAGAAGTCCCCTCCCGTGTCACTGAGGTCGTGGTGAAGCTGTTTGACTCTGACCCCATCACAGTGGTGTTACCAGAAGAAGTCTCTAAGGATAACCCTAAATTTATGGACACAGTGGCGGAGAAAGCGCTGCAGGAATACCGCAAGAAAAGCCGGTATGTAGGCAGCCTTTCTGTGACCCCGAGGGACTGATAAACAAGCCTTTCTGAGACCCTGGGAGGCTGGAAAGTCCTCAGAAGTCCAGATAAGGAGCAGAATGTGCATTCTGGGCACAGTGCCTATCCCTGTGGCTGGAGTCCACGGGTAAGCTAGGAAAACCCTGGGAATTTTCTTTTCTTCGCTCTGGGAAATGTTTTTCCTTGGTGGTAAGAATGGGGGTGTAGGTGGCTGCTTCTGGGGTGGGGGGGAGAGATACTGATTCCCTTCTCCACTCCTTTCTTTTCAGAGCGGAATGAGACAGGAACATTGCCTTTCCACATGTGGGGCCTCTAGAAGTGAAGGCCCCCCCAGCTCCCCGAGGTTGCCACAGACCCCTAGAGAGCTCCGCATGTCTCCAGGCGCATGTCTCCAGGCGAGTAGGCCTCGACCCCAGCAGCCTCTCCTTCCTCTGGATTCTGCACTCTAATGCCTGCACTTGCTGCTCCTGGGAAGAACTTCCCCACGCAACTAATCCAATAAAGCCGCCTTGTGATCTGTGTCGCCCGGCCTGTTTCCATACCTGATTTTCCTGCTGACTGCATGTTTTCTTTTGATATGGGGAAGAAACAGAAAGAGATGGGTCAGCTGGCAAAGTGCTTGCCCCACACATGAGCTCAGTAAAGTCAGGCATGGCAGCACATGCTTGTAACCTCAGCATGGTCAAGGTCGGGGAGAGAGGACCTTGGCACTTGCGGGTGAGGCAGTCTCACCTGATCAGTGAGCTCAGGTCCCCGAGAAAGATCTCATCTCAAAACATACAGGTAGAAAGAGATTGGCGGAGTGACACCCAAAGCTCCACACAAATGCAAAAAGAACCTTAAAAGTAAGGACTGAAATTATAAAGGAGTCGCTAGACAGTGGAGAGTAAAGAATATTGAGACAGCTGGAGGGACCTCTGGCTTGGAGAGAGGCATGTTCCACTAAGCCACTGAGGCAAATTCCTGAAGCTCGAATCCCCTTACGGCACTCACTGTCCATGTGTCCTGACGGGTGGGTCAGAGAACGCTCTGAAAATCAAGGTGTAACTGTGGAAACTGGCCAGCAGGAGGCCAGACTAAGAGGCCGTTTTCTTTTTATTTGTAAGAACTTGGAGCTCTGGGACACCTTCTGGACCATGGTTGTCTCTGATCACTTCCTCTCCATACAATCTTTACCTCTTTATTGGGTGTTTATTTCTCTGCTCATGTGGTTTTTAAAGTTCCTTCCTCCACAGCTCAGGCTGTCTGTCGGTCGGCTGCAGTACCAGGGGCTGCCAGCAGGTGACGCTGACCAGCCATAGTCTAGTCTACATCTCCATTGAGTACATCCTGTTTGTCACTTGCTGGGATCTCAGGCCATTGAGAGTGACACTGTAGAAACAACGCAGGCCATTTATTTGCAGTCCTGAAGCTAGTAAAGAGCAAATTCAGGGACCAAAGGGCTTCACTGTGGTCTTACGCCAAGGCTTCTTCTAGCTCAGTGTGTCCTATGCAGACTGAGCCTTGCTAGGTGTTTTCTAGAACATTTGGGTCAATCTAGGTTGCACAAAGATGAAGAGAAGGTACAGAAAGGGCTTGGATCATCAGAGTCCAGCACTGACCCTGCCGGTGGAGTAGCAAACAGCACACCGTGCGAAGCAACCTCACAAGGTTCACAATGAACTGTTTGCCTCCCCACTTTTTGCACTCCAATCTGGTTTCACCTCTGATCCCGATATCCCTGTTGCAGCCCTCGCTGATGATGACATTGCTTTGTGATGGCTGGGCAGCCTCAGTGTGTGCACAGCTCTTCTTCCCCAGCTCGGTGACTTATGGTCCAGCAGTGGCACTGACCATCTCTGGTCCAACTGGAAGTGGATGAGGGTTCGTCTAGGCTTGGGATAGAGTTGTCACAGGTTGGGGTGCCAAGATCAGCCTGTCCTCACTTGTACCGGCACCCAGGGGAACAAAGACCATGTCTTGAGGTGGCCCCAGGCCTACTCTGTGACCTCGTCTTTGCCTCCAGTCTCTCTAGGTGTCCTAAGGCACATCACAGGATAGGGGTGACTGGAGGGCCACTTTCCCCAGCTCATGTTCATAAGTGAACACGAATGCCATGACAACTTTGCCAATGATGTTGTGTGTGTGAGGCCACACAGTGACACACTGACACCATCCCAGGAAAGGGTGCATTTTTTAGATCGGCAGCCAACAAGTCTTAAAGAAAGGAGTTAGTTCTTTGAAACTGGCCCATGATGACCTTGATGGCCTTGAACACAACATGCTACTGCCTTACTCTGACTGTGTAAAGACATCCTGTGTCTAGAAACACATGTCAAGATCATGAAGCCAACAAACACACAATTTTGGAATTTTCTGGAAATGTCTGGGCTTCTCTTGACCTCTGAAAGGTCCTGTCTCGTGGAGAAGACATCAAGACAAGGTTGATGTCAGCAGCACAGACCTTTAGTGACATCTGCTCCCCATTGCCTGGTGATATTGCCCCTCTTTGTAGATTCCCATTTCAAAGTCTCCCTGGCCTGTGTGATTAGGCTCTTTGGAATGATTTTTCTGGCTTCCAATCTTCCATTCTTGTGATAGAATCCGTTTTTTGCAAGACCTCAGGAGGGGACCTTACTTACAGAGACCAGAGAACTTCACTTCTAAATCTGAAGCCAGCGATGGTTTGTAGAGCTGGGAGTCTGCTCCCTTCTCTGAGATATACAAGGTCATTTTTTTGTTTGGGCCATGGAAGGCACACATGTCAGGTTTTAGATTTTTTTCCTCTGTACAGCCACTGGGGACAGCTTGAGGCCCAGTGCAGAGACCTAGAAGAGGCTACCACAGAATGACTAGAGAGGTCCCTTCCTGTGCTGTGTGTTCCCTCTGTTGGTGAGCTTTGATGGCCCTTCCCAGCCAGCTCTACCAGTGTGCCTTCCTGACAGGCCACTGTGTCTTATCTAAGGTTCCAAGGTGACAAGAGTCATCCATTCTCCAGTCTTAGTTACCTCTTATCGCTGTGATAAAAATACCCCAATAACAGCAACTCGAAGGAGAAAGAGCGGGCAGTTCCAGATGCAGCCCAGTGAGGCTTCATCTCCTGTCAGTTCCACAACCTCCCCAGACATCCGCATCAGCTGGAGACCAGGTGCTAAGACATGGGAGCCTGAGGGGGTGGGGGATTGCACATTTGGGCCACCATGCAGGTGACCTGGCCAGCTTGTCTAAGTTTGTCCTATCCTGAGCCAGAGACCCCAGGGCATAAGAGCCACATAAGCCTTTAAATGTATTAAGCTTTAGCAAAAACCTCAGAGTAACGAGCTGGGGGCTGCATCCCATGGGAGCCTCAGAGCTCACCCAGGCTCCTCTTTTTCTCAGCTGCATACCCAAGGAGCATGGGGACAAGTGGGCATCTGGAGAGAAGTGTGCTTGGTTACTTCTCTCCCCAGTTCCAGCTTGGAGAGCTGATGCTATGCTGTGATCCTATTTACCCACCCCACCCCCACCCCAGGAGGGCACTGGTCCTCATCGTTCAACTCCATTTTAATTTCTTGCATGCTCTAATGATTACTGCCCACTTGTTAAGAGTCCAGGCTCGGCAGACAGGAACAGGCACACACCTCAGTACCCAGGAGTTCCCACATCCAGAGAGGAGGCTAGTGTTTGCCACCAGGGGGCCGGATGATCTGGTTCCTGATGCTTCAGGCTCAGCTAATGGGGAGGCAGCCGCAGACAGAACCCAGCCAATGGGAACTTGGAACAGAGGAAGCAGAAGAAAGATAGGAGGGAGGAAAGATGGCTGTAGATCAGCAATGCCCTCGGGAGCCCAACACAGGCTCAGCACACATCACTCAGGGTCCAAAGGATGGTGCCATGAGAGTCTTCTGGACGGATGGCCTTCAGGGGTCAAAAGACACCAGCTCAAAGACAGAATAAATTGCACTCATCAGAAGGCAAAGCCCCAAGGATATGCAGGTGTTCTGGCAACTGGAACGTGTATTTTCAGAACACTGGGTTGACTGAGCAACCTGGGAATTGAAGAATTAAGGAACATGGAGGTGTCAGACCTAAGTCATTGGACTGAGTCCCTCACTGCCTATATGTCTTGAAGAGAATGCTCAATCCATAAAGTTTAAGAATTGAAATGTAAACTATCTAAAAATCCATGCTGTAAAAGGTTCTCCTGTCTCCAGCAGTAGGGGATGCTCTCCCCAGGCTCCTACTTGGGTTCAGCCTTCTGATGAAAGAAAAAAAAATTATGAAGCCAGTATGAAGCAAAATTGGAGTTGAGTAGGTAAAGGGAAGTTCTGGACTTGTTAAGACAATACAGGCTTTAATTTAAGTGTGGGAAAAAGACACACATTCAAGGACAGAACATCTGAGGGAATAAGGACTTCTCAAGGGATTGGAGTCACTGGGACTCTGGATAGCCCCCTGTATGAGCAAACTGAACGGGAGATTGTGAGTTCAAGTGGGGTGGGAGATTCGATGTGTGGATTTTTCCAGAATAGGGGTCACTTTTCTGTCTTTTATGGGGTTTTCCAGATGTGTTATGGCATCAGATGAACAATGGGGAAGGCAATCTCGCAAGCCCAGTGGTGGCAGCTGCCATTATCGTGACATCAAGGACAGTCAGGGGCCATGTTGGTCAGGTCGTGTTGGCCCCAGCTGGGTTTGGGCGGTTTCTTTCTTCACTGGTGGAGTGATACATGACGTTTCACAATTGGACAGCTCTGTAGTTTTGTTTTTCTTTAAGCAACACGTAGTTGGCCCTTTCCCCACCATGCCTATGCAGCCTGTCTTATTCCCCTCATCTTTGGTTAAAGAGTTTAAAGACATTGCCTTTTGTAGCTTACTCTGAGGTACTAAGTTTCTCCACTTCCCTGAGCCTCAGTTTTCTCTTTTGTGGAAGGGCGGAGGTAGGGTGACTTAGATCTGGTGATTTCCAATGCCTCAGGGTTTAGCTCGCTATAATTTTTTTAAAATTTTTTTTTTACTTGTGCAGTATGCATGTGTGGGGTTGTGCACATGAGTGCAGGTACCCACAGAGTCCAGAGGAGGGAGCTAGAGTTATTGGTGGTTGTAAGCCTCTTATTCATTTATTATGTATACAGTGTTCTATCTGCATGTGTCCTTGCAGGCCAGAAGAGGGCACCAGATCTCATTATGGATGGTTGTGAGCCACCATGTGGTTGCTGGGAATTGAACTCAGGACCTCTGGAAGAGCAGCCAGTGCTCTTAACCACTGAGCCATCTCTCCAGCCCCGGTTGTAAGCCTCTTGATCATGTACTGGGAATCATCAAACTCGGGTCCTCTACAAGAGCAGTGCATGCTCTTAGCTCTTGAGCCATCCCTCCAGCCCCACGTTTACTCTTGTTAGTCACACCAATCCATTCCAGAGCCCTCCAGAGAAAAGCAACCGATGGGTACATCAATAGTGAGGGATTCGATGTTGGGCTTAGCATCAGTCTGCAAGGCAACCCTGAAGGCTGCAAACTCTGGTTGAAGTTAGTGTGGTCTCTTCACAGCCCTGAAGTTCCCCCTAATGGGCTCATCTAACTTTTTGGCTGGTCAACATGGCACTATCATCTACAAAGTTCACACGCGAGGAACAGGCAATCAAGTTTAAAAAATAACTTAAAAACTATAGTATTTTAAGTAAGCTTTTACATTAAAATACTTGTTGTTGTTGATAGTAATAGTATCATGTCACCGTGGCTTCATTTGCGCTTTCCTGAAACAATGGTGTTGAACATCTTTTTCCATGTTCGGTGGCCTTTGTGTAGCTGTAGAGAAATGTCTGTCCAAGTCCTTCATCCCTTTGTGATCTGG
Source organism: Peromyscus attwateri (assembly GCA_902168425.1). Classification (NCBI taxonomy): domain Eukaryota; kingdom Metazoa; phylum Chordata; class Mammalia; order Rodentia; family Cricetidae; genus Peromyscus; species Peromyscus attwateri. The sequence goes on from CABHPP010108204.1 coordinate 17,435, forward strand.
CGGTTCTGTTAGTAAGTACACTCTACATTTTAACTCTTTATGAGATAAAGAATTGAAATACTAATTTCTCAAAGGCAGAAAAATATCTTCAGAGTCTTTAATTTATACAAAGTAGCTGGAGCATCTTGGTTCCCCAAGGAACACTCCAGAAAGGCCACAGAGCAAACTGAAATCACATTTGTGAAGAGGAAGGTGAGAGCAATACCCGGGAGGAAAACCAGGGACACAGTGAAAGCCCGGCTCCTAAGACCTGTCTCTGAGGTGATGGGAGAGAAACAAACAGACGAGGTGAGTTCCACTCTGAACACCTCCTGAAAGAGACACTGTGGGTGTCAGGCCATGACAGTCAGGCCAGGTGGATCCATCTGGAAGATGGCTTGTCCAGGACCAGACAGTCTCTGGGCATCCGAAAGAACTTTTGAAGAGAGAAAGCAGAGCGTGCTTCATGCCACCTCGTGCTGAGACACTCGCCAAGGGATCCCTTCCGTAGCGGGCTGGAGAACCGCAGGCCTCGGAACCTCACGACACCTGGCTGACAGGTAGATCCTAGGAACCACCAAGTCCCCAGTCTGGATGATTGGAATGTGTGTGGGACTCATGGGAATGCAAACAGGGATTTAAGTGAGAGGCCACCTCTTGCCTGGGGTGCTGTGAAGATGGTGGAGAAGATGGTGGAGAAGATGGTGGAGCAGAGAGCCCCCCCCCCAGCCCCACCCTTCTGTGTGGTCAGGAGTGGAGGCTGGCTCCCAATGTGCCTGTGGGCCACTGCTCCATCCCCCAAAGGTCACAGAAGCCTGAGAGGTCTGGGAGGCTAGCTGCCACCTCTGCTCTAGTAGAACACCTTCTCCAGGTACGAATTCAAGAACATCCCAGTGGGGTCCAGCTTCTCACGGATGTCACAGAACTTTCGAAAGGCAGGGTACATTTTCTCAAAGTCCTTCCTGGTGCAATTGTGGGCCTGTGGAAGCAACCAGAGGCAGCAGGTTTTGTCTTTACAGAGCTGGCAGGCCAGGCTACAGGCCAGCACCCAGAGTTTCTGAGCCTGTGTTATGACACTGCTCCCCCACCTTCTACACACAGTACAGACTCCCAGACAGAAAGAAAGTAAAGCTGAAGCAGCTTAGAACTCATCACTGGTATCCTCATCCCATAATACTATGGAGGGCCTGGCTCTGGTCCCACCATTACACAGGCCTTCGCTTTCCTATCTGTTAAGTGGACACACAGATGCCTGCCTCATCCTGTTCACAAGCTCCATAGAAAAATGATAAAGTGAAGGAAATTGCTATGAAGACCCCAAGGGCCCAGCAACCTCTGGGCTTCTGGAGCTGGAGCACAGGAGAGGAGTCTGGTGCCCTTTCACTAGCTGGTTGGGTTACTTAGAGTAACAGAGGAAGGGCGCCCTCTGGTGGAAGCAAAGCTCAGAGCAGCAGCCCTGTAGCCATGGGTGCAGGGCAAAGTTACCTTTGCCCAGTGGGGTCTGCCTCCACACTTCTTCATGATGGTCTCATAAGCCAGCCAGTAGTCTAGCCGAGGCACATCCTTGCCATAGGGCCTGGGGCAGAGGGGAAGAAGTTGGTTAGCCAGCCTGCCCTGTCCTATGAAGGGCCTCCACTGCCTCAGGTGCATTCTCTGTGGCCTGCCCTAATTGGCAGGTGACTAGAGATCAGGCTGGCTCTCCCCGCAGGACAGCACAGTCAGGACAGGCACCTGAGGCCTTCTGCTCATAGCACATCCAAGGGATCTCCAAGACCTTGTCCCCTTGTGTATTCATCAGTTGATACCTAGACATTACTGTGAGTTTAGTATTGACCAAAGACCCTAAGGTAACGGAGCTGAAAAGTTTCTCTTGTTCTGGTCGTTGCTTTACACAGGTTAGCTACCAGAGTATAAAACAGACACAATGTATTGCGCAGGCAGACAGCCTAGAAAACAGCAGGGGTATGCAGAGGGCATGCCATCTAGGTTTGCACAGGGTGACACTCACTGCCACAAAATTGCTCATGGTGTGTTTGTCAGAATATGTCCCCTCTGAAAGCAACTCCTGACTGTCACACAATACACACATACACATTGTTCATTCATACAGTATTCTCACAATATACACATAATACACATTCCCTGGATGACCTCATTCGTGTCTGGAAAGCATGGCCATGTAACCTAATGAATGTCTTCAGTCGGTTCTCCTGCCCGGCTACTCAACCCCAAAGTGACTGACCCCCGAAGCTGACTTCAGTGCTAACATTTCCAACAAGAACATTCAGATGCATCCCACGGCAACTCTCACTTATGCACCTGAATTCAAGGAGCAAGAGAAGGAGACCCACAGATAGTCAACATGAGCTTCACCGTAGCCACATCCTCTACGAGCTAGACTACTGTTCCTTCAGTGTGTCTTTCAGAAACTCTTCCGTGGCTCCTTGGGGCCTCCTAAGAACTGTGAGTTCAGCTGTCCCTGGCTTTGCAACAATTTGGGACCTTACACATGGGGGAGGAACACCCTAGAAAGACCAGGGTGGTCACTGGTTTGCAAAGCCAGAGAAGGCCTGTGACACACGGATGCATGAAGTGGGGTGGGTGGCAGATAAGGGATAGATCTTAGCAAGAAACCAGAAAAGACAAACTCCTTCAGGTGCCTCATGCTGGTTGAAAAGAGAGAAAGAAAGATCAGCCACGGGCTTGGGTTCAGTCACCGGGATCGACAGATGCATCCTAACACATCAGGTTAACATCTCTTCCGCTGAACTTAAACCAGCTTCAGAAAAGGTCTGCGTGGCTTCCAGGCCAGCAGAAATCATACTGGCTTGGGCACCTGAGCTGGGATATATTGCTCATTCCATTCCATAGTCCTCATAAATGGTAAATATTCCTCATCATATTAGTTCACTATTATTAATGCTAGAATATAGTGATGGATCACAGACTATGAGTGATACACATCACAAGAGTCTACAGGGAGAGAATAGAAGAACTCCAAAGGGGTGAGATGCCATTTCCAGCTGCTGAGATCAGTGTGATCTCCCAGTAGAGAAGATGGCCTCAGAAACCGGCACGAGGAGACGGAAAAAGGAGAGGAATCCCTTTACATATGAGGGGACAGCTCCCTCCACCCCACACTCTGCAGTGAGCTGTCACCTGTACATGATAATGTTCATGTAGCAGCTGTCTCTCTGGAAGCAGGGGCTCAGCAGGATATCGTCACCTCGGGTGAATCGCACCTCCACAGGGAAGTGGGCTACCACATGGGGGTGGTCCTCCAACATGGCCTTCAGCTCCAGCAGGGCCTCCTTGGTCTTCTCCCTGCCCTCAGACAGGGAGGAGACCTCAGAGTTAGAAGGGACTACCCCAATCCTCCTCCATGGCTCTCTCTATGCAGGGCTCCCGGGGACCTCAGCCCAGGATGCTCACGGCCATAGGGACTCCCAGCTCTAGAGAGGCCCGTCGTTCATGGTGGGCCTGGAGGAAAGAGTGCACTACCTGGGGATGGCCCAGTCTTGGACGTGCTGCTTGAAGCGACATTCGTAGGTGAAGATCTTGTGGCTGAGGTCGTTGCTTTCCCTCTTGCCGTTGAACAGCAGCCAGAAGAAGAAGCGGTTGATCCAGCCCACGAGGCGTGGCAGGAAGGTGCTGCAGGCAGCAGGGCAGAGGGGTTGGGGACCAGCAATGACTGCGTGTCAGCGGTGGGCTGAGTTCTTTTCACACCAGGCCCTCACTCCTCACTCCTACTCTCCCAGGCTGGCGCCAGCATGGCGTTGGTCTGGGTAGGGACAGTGGCCGCTTTGCCTCACCTTTCTCCTGCCACCAGCCCTTAAAGACTGTGTGCAGTGTCTTGTCACTTCCTGCCACACAATAACAAATGTCCATGGCTCAAAGCCTTGTGGGTTAGCTAGGGCAAGGCTGAGTGGAGTTTTAACTTGGGCAGGTGCCTGCCAGGTTTAGCTCCCTAAAGAGCGTGCCATTCGCTCTCCTTCTACACCCTGGGAGCGTTGATTCAGTGCTGCCAAGCATAAGCAGCCAAAAGAGGAAGTGTCCCGGGAGAGGGTCTTGGGTTAGACTCTTGTCCTTAGACACAATGCTGGGGGTTGCCTGGGGAACTATAGAAAGACAGCTCAGTGCTTCTTGGGCCAAGACACAACTGGCTCCTAGCTTTGGGCTCTAGAAAGTTCACCATGCCATTGTTTTCAACACACACACACACACACACACACACACACACACACACACACACTTTAGCTGGCGGTGCTTAGATCATGAGTTGGGTGCTACCTTTATCAGCGGGTTGACATACCATCAGTGATTTCACAGTTGTGTGGACTATCAGGCGATGGGGCTTGGTTGGAGGAATTAGGTTACTAGGAATGTGCCTCTGAATGTGTACCCACCCTCAGACCTCTCCTTTCTCTGCTCCCTGCCTGCTGTGAGGTGGTCAGTTTTTGGCCACTAAGCCCTTACCACCATGAGTCTCTGCCTCAGCCCCACAGCAATGGCATCAATGACCGTGGACTGGAACCTCTGAACTCATGAGCTAAAGTAAACGTCCCTTCCTTTAGGATGTCTTTCTCAGGTGCTTTGTCACAGCAACAAAACCTGACTAACATTTAGAACCATCCACCCACCCACCAAACCACCCACCCACCACTCTTTTACCTCTGCTCCCACTGACTTGTTACAGGCACTGCTCGTGTGGACTCACCCCTCCTCCCGTCCCATATTCCCTTCCCTTTCCCAGTCCACTGACTCACGGCCCCCAGGGTGCCTTATTCTCCTTCAAATCCTTATAATGACTTTTGTTGTCCTTAGAATGAACCCCAAGCTCTCCAGGTGATTCCAATGTGTGGCCAAGGCTGAAACCATGGCCTTACACCCAGGAGGCAGATCCAGTTTGCAGGTGTACAGGCGGAAACATCCTCCACAACATACAGAAGATGAGACAGAGGTCCCATCCATGGCTTTCCTACCTGGTCCAGAGCAAGAACTCCAATAGGTAGAACCCGATGGCATAGTCCCAAAACCAGTTAGATGTAGAGGAGGGGGCCTGGGAGGGATAAGGTATTATGAGTTAGGCACCAGGGGCTCAACTTCTTTCTGACTTGTTTATGACAATGTCCCATTAGAAGACTGTTGTGGAATATGATTTTAAGATGTGCTACATTCGTTTATGCTGTGGAATATTTGTTTAATGATGTAAAGATGTGTTGCATTCTTTTATGTTGCATTTGTTTAACTCTGTGAAGCTGTGTTACTGTGCCTGTCTAAAACACCTGATGGATCTAATAAAAAGCTGTATGGCCATTCGGTAGGCAGAGAGAAAGGAGAGGCGGGGCTGGCAGGCAGAGAGAATAAATAGGAGAAATTTGGGAAGAAGAGAGAGAGGAACAAGAAAAAGGAGAGAAGACACCAGGGGCCGGCCACCCAGCCAGCCACAGAGTAAGAGTGAAAGTAAGATATACAGAAGTAAAAAAAGAAGAAAGCCCAGAGGCAAAAGGTAGATGGGAGAATTTAAGTTAAGAAAAGCTGGCTAGAAACAAGCCAAGATAAGGCTAGGCATTTGTAAGAAAGAATAATCCTCCATGTGATTTATTTGGGAACTGGGTGGTGGGTCCCCCAAAAGAGCAAAAACAACCAACTACAGAAGACATGTCCTAGGAGGACTTTATGTTAGAGGAGGAGGGAGGAAAATGGATGACCCACCTACTAGGAGCCTTATTTTTCCATGACAGGGCTAATCTCCACCATGTGGATCCCAGGAATCGAACTTAGGTCGTCAGGCTTGGCAGCAGGTGTCTTTTCCAGGAGAGCTACCTAGGCCTGCATTTTCTTTTCATATATACCATCTGTCCCTCCTCTTGAGATCCTATGATCCAGGTGGTCATAAGCCTTTACAAACCCTACATTGTCCCCTAACACAGAGCAGGATTTGGGATACTACTGACATTCATTTTTAAATTATGGCTTTTTAAACGTTCATTTTGTGTGTGTTTATATATGCGCCTATGTATATGTGGAGGCCGGAGGTCAATATTGAGTATCTTCTTTAGTCTCTCCATCTTTTTGTTTGTTTGTTTGTTTTGTTTTGTTTTTTGGTTTTTGGAGACAGGGTTTCTCTGTGTAGCTTTGGAGCCTGTCCTGGATCTCGCTCTGTAGACCACGCTGGCCTTGAACTCACAGAGATCCGCCTGTCTCTGCCTCCCGAGTACTGGGATTAAAGATGTGCACCGCCGCCGCCGCCACCACCACCCAGCTAGTCTCTCCATCTTAACTTTTTGAGACAGTCTCATACTGAACCTGGAGCTTACCAAGTAGCTAGACTGACTGGCCATTGGGTCCCAGGATTCTTCCTGTCTCTACTTCCCCAGAACCAGGATAAAGGTGTGCGCTGCCGTCCCCAGTCTCTTTATAGTTTTATTTTTTCTGGATGCTGGGGATCAAACATGGGTCCTCATGCTTGCATGGCAAACACTTTCTCAAGTGAGCCAACACCTCAGCTGGTAAGTGATGGCTTTGTTTGTTGTGGGATAGAATATTACTTTAACTATGTAAAGATGTGTTACATGTGTTTATGTTGTGGAGTATTACTTTAGCTATGTAAAGATGTGTTGCATTTGTTTATGCTGCATTTGTTTAATGATGTAAAAATGAGTTTCTGTTTTACCTTGCCTGCTTAAGGCACCTGATTGGTCTAATAAAAAGCTGAACAGCCAATAGCTAGGCAGTAGAGGGATAGGTGGGGCTGGTGGGCAGAGAGAATAAGTAGGAGAAGGAAGCTAGGCTGGAGTGGAGAAGGACAGAACAAGAGAGAAAGAGAGGGAGATGCCTGGGGTTAGCCAGCCAGGCAGCCACAAGCCAGCCAGTCAGACACGGAATAGGACATACAGAATAAAAGAAAGGTAAAAAGCTGAGGCAAAATGTAGATGAAGAGAAACAGGTTCACTTAAGTTATAAGAGCTAGTGGGACAAGCCTAAGATAAGGCTGAGCATTTGTAATTAATTATAAGTCTCCGAGTCATGATTTGGGAGCTGATTGGTGGCCCAAAAGAAAGCCTGCTATATTTGGTTCTGTCTGCTGAGAAGCCCCTTATTTGCAAGGCTGTGAGGACAGGAGACAAAAATTTGTCTCCTCAACTAAAGTGGAGGTGTTACAGAAGGCGTGCATGAAGAATTCTGTGGTCCAGCCCAGCTGTCTGACACCCAAGTCCATCCTGCCTGCTCCTACATACACTTCTGTTCTCTGTGTCTCTCCCCCACATCTAGGTTTTCCCTTTGACACACTGGACCCCAACTTAGCCACCTTCCTTCCCACCTTCACCTCTGTCTCTTCCTCTCTTCATGTTCAATGACAACCCCATTTCCCTGGCCATCAGGACAACAAAATGTCAGCTACCCTGGGATGGGGAGGGTGTGCAGGCTGTGGGTGTGATTAGGATTGAGAGTGCGTATGCTAGTGACCAGCAGCTTCCTGCTCTGGGATGCTGGGCAAGGTTGGGCCCACACTGCAGCTACCTTGTTGGTGTGGTCTTGGTAGATGATGCTGACGTTGTCACTGTGAGGAAACCAGAGGAAGCGGAAGTATTCTGACTTCTTCAGGTGGCTGTCCAGGTTGTCCAGAACCTGGCACAAGAGAGAAATAAGATGGGTGATCTTAACTGTCAACTTGTTTTGATTGAGAAACACCTAGATTAGTTAAGCCCACCTGGGTAGGTCTGTGGGAGTATCTCCAGAGATGATTAGATCACTGATCAAATTAACAAACCAGGCTCTTTTCCTTTTTTTTTTTTTTTTTTTTTGAAGTTTTTTGAGACAAGGTTTCTCTGTGTTAAGAGTCCTGGCTATCCTATAATTCGCCTGGTAGACCAGGCTGGCCTCAAACTCAGAGATCTGCCTGCCTCTGCTTTGAGTGCTGGGATTAAAGGTGTGCGCCACCACCACCACCACCACCACCACCACCACCACCACCTGACCAAGCCAAGCTCTTGATGGACTTGTAATGTGATGGCATTACGGGAAGGCAATGGGTCAGGGTAGGGCATAACTCTGGTCCCTCCCTGTACCTGCTGCCTCTGCTTCCTGCTGTCTGCTGTGCTCTCCCGGCCATGATGGCAGAATGCCCTGAGACTGTGAGCTCAAAGAAACCCATCCCCCTTTAAGACGTGTCTGTCACACATTGGTGACCATCATGCAAGAGAAACCAGTCCAGGGAGAGACTGTTAGTCACAGGAAGAAGTCAGTAAACCCCAGTCAAGGCCTAGGTGTGTTTTGGTTTACTTCAAATAGAAGGAAATACTGAAGTTATCTTAATATTACCAAATAGCTTGGTATAGGTCTTAAAATATGCTGGGTGTTAAAATCACTCTCACACACATTGACTTCCCCAAGGAGCTTAGAGGAGATAAGTGACATTTTACCCTAGCTTAAGGAATTATTAGTGGCTTGTATAAACCGGGGCCAATATGAGTGATGAATGGGGATTGTTATGAAGATCAAATGAGATAATATGGCCAGAAAGTCCTTAAAGTGGTACCACAAACAAGGGAGTCACTACATAGGCTTCAAGTCCTGCATCCAGTACTACAGCTTTAATGCTGATTGCCATCACCATCGTTATCATCATCATCATCTTCCTAACATCACCATCATCACCATCATCATCTTCTCTAACTTTATTACCATCACCATCATCATCACCATCTTCTCTAACTTCATTACCATCACCATCATCATCACCATCTTCCTAACATCACCACCATCATCATCCTCATCTTCTCTAACTTCATTACCATCACCGTCATCATCACCATAATTATCTTCATCTGTCTTCAGCTTCATTTACCACCACTATCATCATCACCATCATCCTAGCCATCCCCATTACCATCTCCATCATCTTTGTCTTCATCACTACCATCCCTGTCATCCTCACGTTCATCACCATCATTTTCATCATCTCTTGTCTCTGACACACAGTAGATCCTAATATCACTCATTATTGCCTGCTTAAACATAGATTCACAGCACAAATAATGTCTCCATGGAACCCACCAGGCAGGTGCAGTACAAATTTAGAACCCAGAGTATAGATAGGTTTTGGAGTTGACAAGCAGCTGTGGGTTGAGGAAGAGGCCTGGTATTAGAATGGGTTGTCTGGATTGAACTCTAGGACCCCAGAAACAAATGTAACAGCACCATTTTCTGGGCTTTGGATCTTGAGAGACTTGTTCAACATATCTACTTATCTTTCCTCCTAGGGTGGCTCTAGGATTCACAGGCAACAGTGCCCTTTATGACACTGAGTGGTTGCTGAATGGAACCATACGTCGTCCCACCCATTACAAAGAGAGCCCTTTCCTATCCAGGTTCACAAGCTTTGTTCATATGAGCATGCGTGTATATATTTGTGCTTCCATGTGATCATGCATGTTGTGAGAGTACATTATACATGCAAGTGTGCATATGTGTTTGTGTATGTGTTCAGGAGTGTGCATATGCACATGTGTGGACTTATATGCATGTTGGGGAGACAGCCTAAGAAGAAGCCCTAATAGACCCAAGGTTTATCCATAATTGATTTTAATGCTACTGAACTAGGGCAAAGGAGACAGGACAAGCAGGTGTCAGGAGACAGTCCATTCACCTAGCTCTGGCACTCTAATGGAAATGTGGGGGGCAACGCCCATCCTTTGGAAGGAAAAATCAGACCCTTTCTGTTGGTCAAAAGCTCCAGATTAAACATCAGTACATTCCAGCTGGACTTAGATCAGGGCAAAAGATTCAACGATGCAGCATGCAAGATAACAACCTCTTTCTGATGGAACATGGTCCTAGCTGCCCATCCCTTCCTGGCCTATGATGGTCCTTCTCTCCTTAGCCTGTAGGACCCCCTCTGCAGCTGTTCTCATGGAGGTCAGCAATGGCCTCCTGGGATTGCTGTGACCTGGGTATTGATCTGATTCCCTGCAGCACTCCGGGGCCAGCCATTGCCTGTTGCTTTGGGAACCCGTCCCTCTCCTCACCGTCTTCACTGCTGTCTATCTAACCCCTCTGTGCTCTCATCAGCCAAATGCCCTGTCTTCGAAGGCCCCTTTCTTTCACAAAAGCCCACTTTTAGGGGGTGATGGACCCTCTCATTGATCAGTTTCCTAGGGGCTTGAAGTTCTCTGCCACTGGCTGAGCTGTGTCTACTGGATTACGACACCGAATCCCTAACCTCTGCTCCCAGAATGTGACCGTGTTTAGAGATTGGGCCAGAGCTCAGGCTGTGGTACCTTCCATGGTAAGGGAGTCCTGGCGTGTCCTCCATTGGACAAGTGGGAGTCAATGCCCTTAAGAACAGCCCGTCCTCACTTTTTCCTGGGGCGGCTCTCTACCTCAACCCCTTCCAACATCCACATGTCAGTAACCCCTGAGGTTCTTCTGCATTTTAAAGCCCACCAGGGTTCTGAGCACAAGTCTCTCTTGGGCCAAGAAAAAGGGGGTGGTGAAGTGAGACCTCCTCCCCCTCCTTCAAGCCATCAAAAGTCCTTGGGAACTGTCTGAGGGCCAGGACACCTCGGCAGGACCTCCATTTGTTTTCTGAGGCTGGGCAGTGGAGAGCGAAAGACTAGTACCTCCTTGAGGGTCGAAGGAAAGGACGTCTCCTGCAGGTGGAACTGTGGCACACACTGCAGGGTCACGGTGAGGATGACGCCCAGACAGCCCAGATGTACCCGTGCAGCCTGGAACACATCTGCATTGCTTGACTCAGAACATTCCAGAACGACTCCGTCAGCCGTCATCATGGTCAGGGCCACCACCTAGCATTGGGAGAGGGGTCACACTTAACAGCCTGCTCAGAATCACCCTACTTTCTGGCTTGTCCTTATGACAGAGGTCAGGCAGCACCTATTCCCAGGGGCCATCATGGCCAGTCACACAACTCCCGAGCCAGGTCTATTGTCACTACCTGAGAGGGCGTTCTGGGAACTGGGGTAGAAATGGGGGAGAGGAAAGCTGCCTCTGGCATCGGTGCTCAGCTCTCAGTAGAGTGGAGCCCATCATCACGTGGGGGACCCTGCTGGCTTGGCTTGTCCTCCATCATTCTGTGGCCTCACAGTCAAGAAGCAGCTAGCCTGTACTGCCCGGAGATGCTCTGGGGACACCCAGGATCGGTGCTTGACAAGGCTAAGTGAGCAAATATGTGCCCTGAGATGGGACTGTGGATCGGGATCCCAACAGTCTTGCCCAGCCACATGGAGTCTTTGTCTTCAATAGAGGATTCTTCCCTCGGAGGAAATGCATTCTCCTGCTTAGCTTCACCTGACCAGAAAGTTTGGGTTTCTGTGAGTACTGAGGCATTTGGTTGCAAACCGATGGAGGTCCCCAAGGTCCCCACTTCCAGAAGGGCTCTCTTTCTCTCATGGCTACTGAGGTCCTTCTCTATACTCCACTACCTGCTAATTTGGATGGAAATTGCTTCTGACATGTGCAGTTGGTGGTTGGTTGCTCAGGGGGAGGACAGCTACAGCTGAACTAATTCTGATTAACAGTGACCAGAGAGCAGAGAGGAGGAACTGACAGAAAAGGGACACTGTGGCCAGCTGTGGTGAGAGGGGGCGTCTGGTATTTGTTACAAAAGCTGGACATTGTTGACGATTCAGAGCCTTGAGAATAGCGTGCCTGTGAGATGCGTTGTGAGTGTCTAAAGGCCTGTGAAGGGTGGGGCTCTTCATTAACTGCTTCTGTGACCTTGACAGATGATAGTCCTCACTGCCTAGGAAGGTAGGAAGATCAAGTGAAAAGCCTGCAATTAACCCCCTGCTGTAAGCTGAGGAGAGGCGAGAGCTGTCCACCCCTTCACTTTGCTTCTGTGGTTTTGCTTGAATCTGAAATGTCCCCCACAGGTGCATGTGTTAAAGTCTTGGTTGCCAGCTGATGGGTCCGGGGGAAAGCCACTAACTCTATGACAGGCCTAACTAACCTCATCAGTGATCCATGGGTAGACTATTAATTTGATGGAGGTTGTGAAAATCAAGAGTAGGGTCTAACTGGAAGAAATACACCACTGAAGATGTGCTGGAAGGATCTCTCCTGTCTGTGGTTCCTTCTTTTGCTGTCTCTGTTTGCTGGCTGCTATGTGGTAAGCAAGTTTCCTGGGTCATACCCTTCCTCCAAAACCATGAGCAAAAATACACTTTTCTTTCTTGAAGTTGATTTCCCTTAGACATTTTGTTATAGTGACAGAAAACGACCAATATGGTTGCTATTAGTGTGACTGACACAGAACAAGCCCTCCCCTTTGATTCCAGGCCTGCTCAGTGGGGCTTCCAAAGAAAGGCAACCAATAAATCCTATGTGCATTTTTTACTAGTGACCACTTTAATTTCACACCCTGACGAGCAGTGTGTAGCAGCTGACATGACCATCTTGACATCATTCCTAGACAGTGAAAAGAACTGGGCTCATATCTTGGGAGTCCTGACTGTATCCCCAGTTACCACTGGCCCCTTGGGCAGTAAGCCCAGCTTTGAGATGGCAATGGCTGTTAGGATCCTGCCCTCACTCCTGCACATGCGCAGCTCGGGGTCTTGCATCTTACATCATCAGGGGGCGCTGGCGACTACAGTACGTGCCTTAAAAAGTCAGATGCAGACCCCATGCTCTCTCTCTGCTCTGCTCCCACCATCTTTCTCTCTCTCTAGGCCTGGCTCTCCTCTCTTCTATCCCCTCCTTCCTCCCAATAAAGCTCTCTGTAACTCTGGTAGTTGTGGCATGGCTCGTGACTTTTCCGCCGGTAACCAGCACCGATTATCATCCTTTCAATGGCCATGGAAGACTCCAAGTGGACAGTGTGGAAAGTTGAAGGCGTTCGGCTTCAGAAAGGCTGTTCCTGATGCAGGTACCTCTGAACTGCCATTTGGCCAGACGCTATTTAATGAGTGCTAATTCATGACCTTAAATCTATATCCTCTCCCTGTGGATTGGGCTCTCTTCATTTTAGCTGAGGATTTTGACAGCCATGTACCCAGAAGCTAGGGA
>CABHPP010108205.1:0-12549 GCA_902168425.1 Peromyscus attwateri
CTTGTCTTGAAGAGAGAGGAAAAAAAAGGAACAAAGAAAGACAGAAAAAAGAGCCTTAAATATGGCATTTCCTTCTTTAAACAGTGGGTTTATTGAGTAGTAGATAGCCAGACGGAAAAAAGCCCTAATTCTCTTTCAAATAAAGTATCTCTGCCCCCAGAGGCACCCCTTTGTCCTGAAAGCGTCGTTCAGGAGTAGAACTTGTTTTTTCCACCTAAAACTTGGAATAATGTCCAAATTCATCCACAACTATTAGCTCCAGCTTGGAAACATGTGACTGCCCCTGCACTCAGGGAGTGTGTTTGCTCACCCCACAATTTCCACCTACATGGGGTCAGTGTAGATGACCTTTGGGGACTCATGAACCTTCCTCCAGTCCATATGTGCCCTCTCTATCCCTCGGATTATGGCAAGTGGCTCAGAAGCACAGGAGGGCCGGTCTGGCCTTGGGGTCCCCAAAGGCTGGGGAGACAATTTGCTCCTCCATTCTCTCCTGTTTCTCACCCAGAGCATTTGAGAGGAGCAGTCAGGGTGCCGTCAGCAGCGCCTGTGCTTTTCAGCCTCTCGGGTTAACTGAGCCTTGCTCGGTGCCGCCGTTGTCAGCGACAGCAATTTTACTCAGCCTTCTCACCCAGGAAGCTTTAGGATAATTTTATTTTTCATGAGCATTTTAAAATATGGCAGTAAATTTTGAGCTACATTGCCTGAATTAGAACTCATTATTTCTTTTCAGCAGCAAACTAATGCTCTCTGACGAGGCTCCGTGTGTGTTGGTGTGTGTGTGTGTGTGTGTGTGTGTGTCTGTCTGTCTGTCTCTCTGTCTGTCTGTTTCTCTGTCTCTGTCTCTCTCTCACACACACTCATATATAATGTCTTTTTTGATGTGTGGGATTTTAAGTAGGGCTTGTACCTAACATATACATGTCACCTCTTACTTTTTTGTTGTTGTTAGGCACTCCGGGAGTATCACAGAGGCTATCTGGCTGGGTGACCTGTCCCATATTTTATTTGGTACCCTTTATTCATCTCTCCCACCCACTCAGCTTTTGTTTTTGTTCTTGACATGGTTCAAGAAGTTGCGTTCAGCTATTCTTTGTGGAAGGTTTACAATCTGAATGCAGAATAGCTGTTGTACTCCACAAAACACCTACCATTCCTTGCCTGTCTGTGGACTCTGTTGGACTTGCTGTTCCCTGTAGCAGGTGGGTGTACTCCAACACTTCATGACTGTGCTCGGTATTGGAATTAAGGATGAGCCTATACCTCATGCTATCTGTCTTTCCATTGTGAAGGCAGGCGCGATAGTGTGTCCTGAAGTGTCTGTTGTGAGGATAGAGTGGTAGAATCTGTGGACAGCACAGGCACTCTCTTTCGTGTGTAGAGATGGAAAGCTAATGTTTTCAGTTGTGCCATTTCCAAACAGTCTGTGACCTGGCAGAGAGAGGGTGCTTTTGGTTTACAATAGATGTTGGGATATGTAGTATGCATCAGTCACCTCAGATGCTGTAACAAAATGCCTCAAGAGGCTAAATAAGCATGACTTCATTTTCTCACACTGCTAGAATTCTAAGATGTGGATGTTAGCATGGTTTGGTTCAGATGCTGGCTCTCTTCCTGGCATTAACAATGACTACCCCCTTGTTCCTTATGTTCTGTTCTCATGTCTAGATATGGAGAAAACAAAAAGAATATTTCTTCCTGTTCTTATAAACCACAGCCCTATTAGATCAAGGCTTCATTTAACGTTAATGATTTCCTTGGGGTTGTGTCTCTAGACACAGTCACGTTAGATTTTAAGATTTCAATAAGTGAATTTGTGTAGGACACATTTCAGCCTCTAATGGAGGGCCCTGTTCCTACCCCACATGATTTCCCACATATGTATATGGGAATAATTGGCAAGGCTTTCACTGAGCATCTATTTCCTGAATATGAGGGGAGAAAGGAGACCATACATTCTTCCTAGGGAGGACTAGGCTACTGAATTTGGGAGTCTTGTAGCACAGAGCAAAGCCATTTGTGCCATAGGAATGGTGGAGAGAGGTATGCAGGCCCAAGGAAGCATTCAAGGTTCAGTGTAGTATAGACAGCAGAGAGGCTTCAGGTGACTGATAGACTTGAGAGGACAACGGGACACAGGCCTGGTAGACAGGACAGCTGCAGGGACGTCTCCTCACAACCCCAGTCAGCAGAAGGATGGCTGATGCAGAAGTAAGCCCTTAAGCCCTTACATTTGGATGACCTCGGACTCAACTCTCCTAATCCCCCTCCAACTCCCTTGGCAAATCTGGACGTCAAGGCTGAGGTTTAGATCCTGGAATCTGTCATTGGGATCAGGCTCCCTTCAGCCTCAAAGCAGATAGAAAAGGCTGGAGAGTGAGGTAGGGGGCTTATTACCCATGTCCAGAGAATATTATCTCATCTTTAGAAGGGCTTTGAAACCCAAGGTGGAGATAGCTGATCTTGGGATAATTACAGAACAGCCAAGTGCTGAATTACACAAAGCCACATTTAAAAAAATGTATCTGCAAAGTATGATGTGTAAAAAATGAGCCTGATTTCTACTTACTTTCTAATTTTTAGTCAGGGCTGCTTGGGAAAAGATTAAGTTACGAAGGACTTGTTCCTTCCCTGTATTGAGAAAAATTCCATGGCCAACTCGCAACTTGTATTTAAATGAGAGAGGCCGAACAGGAAGATCAGGGATTGTGTTTTGTGCAAATGAAAATGTGCAATGGGAAGAAAACAGACCCAAGGAGGAAAGAATTCTCCCTCTTCCTCTCCCTTCCCCTCTCCCTCTCCCTCTTCTTCCAAGCGCCGTGGGATTAATGTGCAACTTTGTTCATGTAACTGCTACAAACAGTTCACTGTGTAGGCCAAACACTCTCTAATGCAGTAAAATTAAGAAATAATACACTTTGAAAGTGATTTATGAGTGTGGTTAAACTGCCAGATTTACAAAGAAATAGTTCAGATCTTGGGAAGCCTCAGGAGTCACGTCAAAAATGAACTTGACCATGATTTAAACTGCTACTTTTCTTACATGACATTTAATATGTGTACTTTAGAGGCCCATATGTCTTTAATAAAATAGCATTAAGTTTTAAATATGATATGAATGCAGCCAGTTTCTAAATTCATAACCTTTTCCACAACTCCAAAATGCTAACCAATAAGGGAGTCATACACGCAATAAAACATAAACCTTAGAAAATAGCTTTTTATTAAAATGGTTAGGCAGTTGGCAGCTGGGTTGCAGTGTAATAAATACTTACAGCGCTGTGGGTTTATCAGACGTTGTTTACCCTGCTAGCAACTGGGACCAGACAACTAATTATAGACCCTGTGCGAAAGTACTCCGTGCTCAGTCCCCAAAGTGTGTCAGAGAGGGAGAGTAGCTGTGCTAAGAATCTCAGTCCAAGGAGTAGTATTCAGATCCCTGGCTAGCAGTTAAAGATGACCTTGGATGAGTCCCCTCATTTCTCTGATTTTGAGCTGTGTCATGGTGGAGACAGTATCATCTGTTAAATGGATGTATGTTAATAATAAGAAATGTAGCCCATAGTAGTGGTTCAGTTAAAAGCCAATGAATTGTTGGGGGCTGGAGAGGTGAGTCAGTGGTTAAGAACACTCACTAGGCATAATGAACACTGGAGTTTAAATCCCAGCATCCATATATGGAGCCAGATGCTCCACAAATGCCTCGCACTTCAGCTCTGAGGGACCTGATACAAGCACAGGAGTGTGAACCTGTGCACACGTGAGCACATACACCCATGCACGCATGCGTGCATACACACACACACACACACACACACACACACACACACACACATAAACAGATCAAATAAAATAATAAATCCTTAATATGTTTTCAAAAATCAATTTTTTAAAAACTCTTTTGGTTGTTAATGAGTTAATTTAGGCCAAATCTTCATTGAGAACTTATTCTGAGTTCCTGAAGCCGTTAGGAAATTTGAACCCCTCCAGGGCTCAATGTCATCTTTGTGGAATGATTTGGAGGATCTGAGCCTCGCTCACCTCTCAGAGGCACTGGCATGTTAGAAAGGCTTGGTTCACAGGCATGAGACTCAGTCCATCCCTGTTCCTAGAGATGGATGTGGACTGTTCCATGTTGCCTTGCCTTGCCTTTGTGTTTAGAAGCATCGGAGTATAGCCATAAAAGAGCTGCCAGTGCTGTAGCTGCTGCTTCTGTATGTGTGGCTGTCTCAGCAGGGTCTCAGAGGGACATCTCTGACATGGGGGTCCTCAGTCTCTGTGTCCTTGCACACCTGTGTATAACATGCTTTTCCATGTCTCACCTGGAACAGCTGGCCTGGGGATGTTCTGGCAGGGTTTGTCCATACAGCCAATGAATAATAATCCACAAACTAGTTTTCAGGACAGATCCCTAAATTTTCTAAAATGGGGGCTGAGAGTTATAGTCCAGCCTGCCTTTGAACCTTGGAACACAGACATCTGTGTGTTAGTCAGAGATTAAAAGGCCAAGGAACCATTTCATTTTATTTTATTTTTATACATTTTAAAAACAGTGATATGATCCTATTAAAAGATATCGAGGTGGTTTGGATGAGAATGGCCCCCATAGGCTCGCAGGGAGTGGCAATATTTGAAAGGATTAGGACATGTGGCTTTGTTAGAGTATAACCTTGTTATATATAGCCTTGTTCGAGGAAGTGTGTCACTGGGGGGTGGGCTTTGAGGTTTCAGAAGCTCAAGCCAGGCCCAGTGTTGCTCTCTTCCTGCTGCCTGCTGATCTGGGTATAGAACTCTCAGCTACCTCTCCAGCACCATGTCTGCCTACATGTCACCATGCTTCCCACCATGACAATAATGGACTAAATCTCTGAAACTGTAAGCTAGCCTCAATTAAATGTTTTCTGTTATAACAGTTGCCTGCCTTGGTCATTGTGTCTTTTCACAGCAATAAGCTCCAAGACAGATATTAACAAAGAAAATCATTCCTGTGCACTCCCCGCATGCCAACTTTACAATCTTCCATTTTCTTCTCTCTCCCTTGCCACAGATTTTAGATATTGAAAACTTTACTTTCCAACTAATATTTTTCTTGTTTTCTCCATATTCTTCCAATGATTCCTATCACAAACTGTGTAGTTCTCTGTCATATTTATTCTGAGCACCATCAATTACCACACTGTGTTTCCTCTATTTCTCGATTCATTATGCACAATATGGGTAGTTGTATGTCTGTATCTGTGTGCATGTACATGTGTGTTTACTTTCAGTTTCTTGTCTGGGATAACATAAGCTCTCCATGCTTATTGGAATGCAGGTGTGACCCTATGAACCTGAGGTGCTAGACTGAATTCCAAGGTGCTACTTTTCAAGCTGATGGTCTGTTCCAGATGAGACATTGCATCCAACCAGGCTTGAAAGAAGTGGGTCTTGAGTTACGTTTAATACTTCAAGACCCCCTTTGGAATGGGTTTTCTAGAGTCTCGTTGGTCTGTATGGCTCTGCAACAATGGCTTAGACTCAGTAGGTGCGCCTACAAAGCACACATTGACCTGCTAAGTTGCAGTCCAAGGGAATTATGGGTTCCCCTGAGCATCCCGAAAATTATTAACAGCATGAAGTCCTGATCAGTGTGAATGTGCCTTCAGACTGTTAGCCAAATCTTTGCATAATACCAATCATTCTACCTATAAAAGCACAAATATGTTATTGTTCTCAATAGGCAATTTAATGCAGCTTTGGGGAGGAAAAAAGAGAAAAGAAGATTACAGGCTGGCTGATCTTGCTTTTATTTCCCTTAAATCTCTCCACACTTCTCAGGGGTTGGACTTGTTTAAACACTGTTTGCAACTGTGCAGCCTGTGTGATTTGGAAAGCAAATCAAACTAAACACAAAGTCTTCATCGTGTGCTGTTTTTAAAGGATTTCATGCATTTATTCCAAATATATATTTCTCCCCGAGTGGTTCTGAACCTATAATCTTTTCCTTGTTACATTTCTTTTGGCAGGGAGGGGGGCCAAGAAGGTGACTTGGTTGGGAGTGGAAAGCTCCATTAAGAGCTACCTCCTCCGTGTGTGCTGCTGTTCACAGCAGCCCTATTAGGGCTAATTATTTTCAGGTTTCTATCAAAGGGGGATATTTGAGCTGACAAAAAAATGCATTATTTGGAAGAAAAGTGGCCTGTTTAAATAAGAAAGGGATCATTATTATCTCCACCTTCCCTTCTCCTCCCAGTTACCAGCCTTTGTAGGGAAAAGGGGCTGGAGGGCCCCTTAGGAGTCTGTAAGTCAGAGAAGGTTCCAGGAGGCTGTACATGCAAAGATGCCTGGTACCCCAAGAAGGGAAAATGCATTTTCTCTTTTTGCCACAGCCCACCTGGATCACTCATTGGGAAGCTGATATTAGTCTAAAATTTGATGATGTGTGCTGGAGAGATTATTAGTTGGTAAGTTGAGTATATTAGTCAGGAAACTTTATCTACTAAAAACAATGTTCCCCCGATTTGGGTAGTGTGGTCTACTGAAAATTCCTAGGTGGAGAATGGGGGCTGTGTCTGATCAATCGGGGCTCTAGACTCTTTCCACATAGTGATCATACATTTTTCTTCTTCTGTGGAGTCCTTCACTGTACTCAGCTTGTTGGTAGAACAAGATTGAGAGCATGGAGGATTGTGTGAGATTGATTCACTGGCCTTGTCTTAAAATGGCATGTTTCACTTCTGCCTGTCTCCTGTGGTCCAGAATTTAGGGATATAAGAATCTTAACCAATGAAGGAAGTGAGACTGGAAAATGTGACCCATAGGAGTTTTAATCTTGATTTCCCCCAAACTTCAATGCTGATGCTTGTACTCTGGGGCCCTCAGGATGGGACTGTGTTTAGCTATGGGACCTTTAGAGAAAGGATGGAGTTCAAAAGAGGCTGCAAGGGTGATACTAACCCAGCCTATCCTGTGTCCTGATATGAAGGGAGATTAAGGCACACACAGTGGTACTAGGGTCTTACCAGGCACCGAGGGACAACCACTGGGAGAAGCAGAAAGAGAGTAACACCTTGGTCTTGAACATGTAGCTCTGGAGAGATGAGAAAATACACTTGTGTTAGTGAGTCATCTAATCTATGGTGTTTTGCTGTGTTGGCGCTAGCACACGAATGTACCCGCTCCCCCGAGTTTCTCAAAGCAAATGTGAACATGCTTGGTGAACTCTGCCCCACTGAGTACTCAGGTGATGCTCCACTCCAGCAGCCACATTACTGGGAATCATGGGTGATTCCTTCAGGCCTCAATTTTACATGGGCAAAAGCTCTGGGCTTCATGAGCTCTGAGAATCCACTCATGGCTTTGAGGTCTGGCCTCTGCATAGACCTTCACCCAACATCAGGGACAGCTCTGAATCTCCCAGCAGTATCTGAGGAGCTTTCCCTGGGGACTGTGTAGGAAATGCCATGGTGATGTGCCCAAAGACACAGGTTTTGGGGTTTTGCAACCTGGTTTCACACTCTGGAAAACTTGTTTTCTGTGGGACTTCTGGGATGGCAATCCCACCAGGATTCTTCTTTCTACTCAAGATTGCTTTGGCTCTCTGGAGTCTTTTCTGTTGTCACATGTATTCTAGGATTATTTTCTGTTTCTGTGAAGAGTGACAAACCCATGACCAACACAATCCTAAGTGGTGAAAAGCTCTCACAATGACATTACAGTCAGGAATGAGATCCCTCTGCTCATGATCACCACTCACTGTTGACATAGTATTGGAAGACTAACTGGGGGAATAAGGCAGAAAAAAATTAAAGGGATACAAATAGGAAAAGAAGACATGAAGTTATCCCTGTCTGCAGATGATATGATATTATACATAAAAGATCCCAAAAGTTGCACCAGAAAACTTCTAGAAATAATTGACAACTTCACCAAAATGGCAGGCACAAAGTATGCAGAAAGAGATCACGGACACACTCTAATTTATAATAGCATCAAAGACAATACAGTAGCTTGGAATAAACCTAAGCAAGGAGGTGAAAGACCTAAACCATGATAGCTTCAAATTTCTAAAGACTGAGAAAGGCACTAGAAAATGGAAAGAAGCTATACTGTGTTCATGGATTGGTAGAATTAATATTGTGAAAATAACCAGGCTACCAAAAAGCACTTTATAGATTCAAAGCAAACCCTATCAAAACACCCACAACATTCTTCACAGAAGTAGAAAAAAAAGTCCTAAAATTCATATATATAACCAGAAAAGACCCCGGAGAGCCAAAGCAATCTTGAGCAAAAAGAAGAATACTAGAGGGATTACAATTCCAGACTTCAAGATATATTATAGCACTACAGTAATCAAAGCAATATGGTACTGGCACAAAAACAGACACAATGGAATAAAATAGAAGACCAAACATGACTATTCATAGCCAAAGCCATCTGATAGTTGACCAGGAGGACAAATACACACACAGGAGAGAAGACAGCATCTTCAGCAAATGGTTCTGGGAAAACAGGATGTACACACTCAGAAATAAGAAGTTAGATCCACATCTATCACCCTGCACAAAAATTAGATCCATGTGGATCAATATCTCAATGCCAAGTGGATGAAATCTGAAACACTAAAACTGCTAGAAGGAAACAGGCAGTTCCCTACAACATATAGATGTGGGAAAGGACTATCGGAACAGGACTTCATCTGTGAAGGAATTAAGGCCAATAATCAACAATTGGGACCTCATAAAACTAAAATGTTTCTGTACCACTAAGGAGTTTACTTTTTAAAACCATCATCCTGTGAGTCCTGCATGTGAAGAATGAAAAAATACCAACTTTGGGAAGCATTTTCAGGAACACTATAGCATCAGATCCTCAGGATTCTGTTAAAAGAATGGAGGACCCATTTTGGAGCTGATGATGTTTTTCAAACAAATAGATGTATCTGCATTGGGATTGGATGCTTTGCCTCCAAATGTTCCTGAACCTGCCCAATGGAGACTGTGTT
This sequence comes from Peromyscus attwateri, assembly GCA_902168425.1. NCBI lineage: Eukaryota > Metazoa > Chordata > Mammalia > Rodentia > Cricetidae > Peromyscus > Peromyscus attwateri. The sequence goes on from CABHPP010108205.1 coordinate 8,987, forward strand.
GGTGTGCCTAGTCTGGGAGCCAGCTTACTCTTCTTTATGCTCCATGTCACCCAGAATTCTTTTGTACTCATGGAAGACACTGACAATGCCCTTGAAACAATGCGTACCCTCCTGTGTTCAGATTGCTTCAGCTCCCATTTTCAAAACACTAGAGCTTGGTTTTAAATACTGCAGAAAGGTGTCTCGGGTACCCCAGTGACCCCAAAGCATAGGTTGACGGGGAAGGGAGGAGTAGACAGGACCATTCTCACCTACTGGTTCTGTTGACCATTCTTGAATTTCAGATCCTGACTCCACCCCTCTTCCAGGAGCCCATGGCAACCAGAAGCTTCTCCAGGAGAGGAGGAAAAAGATATTTTATGTCACTTTTATTCAAAACAAGCTTTGTAGCAGGGTGAACTTTTGAGATGAACCACAGACAGGAGAAGGTCTTTAAGCCATAAGAAAATGACAGTGAGTTCAGAGTTTCTACTCTCCCTCTCCCGGAGGGTGGGTTATCTGTCTTTGTCATGGCTAATAGCAATTTATGCTATCCATGACCACTGGAAGGAAAAAAATCATATTTAAAAAATGAACTGAGACAGATTCCTTCTCTATTTGGAACCAGCTCATGCCGTGCAGAAGGCAGTAGAATATTCAAGGTCATGGTCTCCCAGTCTTTACTGGGAGGTTGTCATTTATTTATGATCTTATCATTTAGATTTCAAACTTAGGAGACATTCTTCTGGAATCTTTAAAAAGAAAGAGACTTTGGATTTTTGAGGATAAAAGGAGCTTCTTAAGATCTTCCAGTTTTCAGGAAAGGGGGTACTTCTTAGCTTGTCAAGCATCAATAACACTGTCACCCATAGAGCAAGGTGGAAAGAAATATGACTAGAGCCTCAAGATTGAGAGCATTTCAAAGCCAGGTCTGAAAATGCAATATTCCAAACCCAGGATCTGTGTACCAAGCTATTAAAGATAAAGGGTTTGAATTTTTCTCAATTTTGGAATCTTGGTTCAAGTGAATGGAACTTATCCTCATTTTTTTCTACTACACATCCTAATCCCAACTCTTCAGTGGCTATTTAAACAAGAATATACATAATGGAATGGCAGCACCAGACAATATCAGCTTGTGAAACACATAGAAACTGTAATTCACTAGAAGGTTGAAGACAGCATTAGATGATTCAAGGAATCTGTCTAGAATGTAAGAGTGTTAACACATAGCATTCTCTTTCTCTCTCCTCATTCTCTCAAAATGTTCAAAGGAGTCTTAAGTAAGTGCCTCCTTTTGGGGAGAGGTCTTGTTTTTAACTCATTTTTCATTTCTAAAATCATAAATGTCAGTGTTTTAGGCCTTCTTGTTCACCCACCCATATATCCACAAACCCACCCATCTATCATTCATCCACCCTTCTATCTAATTTTTCTATCAGTCCAGTACATTATCCACCCACCCATCCATCCATCCATCCATTCTTACTTATGAATGCCTGCCTTAGCTTGGCTTGTTTCTAGCCAGCTTTTATAACTTAAATTATCCTCTTTCTCTTTAACTATGTTTTGCCCCTGAGCTTTAAACCTTTCTTTGTTCTATATGTCTTTCTTTCCTTCTTACTCTGTGGCTGGCTGTGTGGATGGGTAGCTGGCCTCTGCCATTCTCCTCTCTTTCTCTTTTCTCACTCCTCTCCCCCTTCCCTAGATTTCTCCTCCTATTTATTCTTTCCGCCTGCCAGCCCCACCTATTTCTCTCTCTTACCTAGCTGTTGGCTATTCAGCTCTTTATTAGACCAATCAGGTGTTTCAGGCAGGCAAAGTAACACAGCTTTACAGAGTTAAACAAATACAACATAAAATGCAACACATCTTTGCACCATTAAACAAATAGTCCACAGTATAAATGAATGTAACACATCTTAAATTAATATTCCATAAGAGGTATGTACTGAAGACTAGCTGAGACATCTACCCTCATGGACTGTAGATACTGGATTCTTGGATACCTCCCATTGGTAGACAGCCATTGTTGGATTGGCGGGGTCACATTCTAATAAATTTCCTTTATATATAAATTCTATAAGTTCTGTTCCTCTAGAGACCCTGAATAATACATGGCTTGTAAGAGTGAACTATCCCATTTCTGTGATTTCAATTAGGGGTGTCCCCTAAAAGGCCTCTGTATTGAAGGTTTGGTACTAAATTCTCAGTGATTGGATCATGGAGACTCTTGCCTTCATCAATGGATGAAACCATTTGATAGACATAATTAATAGACTATTGGAAGTTGGTGGAGACCATGGACAGTGAGGCCTGACTGGATGAAGTCGATCCTGGGGAGGGGTTGTTATTTGGGTCTGTTCCTTGTTCTAGGCCCTTCTTTGTCTTTTCCCTCTGTTCCCCAGCCACCATGACAAGAGCCATTCTTCTCTGCTACACTTCTCTCCCATGATGCTCTGTTCAACCCACAGGGAGGAGGGCAAACAACCATGGACTGGAGGCTCTAAAACCTTGAGCAAAACTAAAACTTTTTTTCTTCCAGCTGTTTTATCGCAGGTATTTTATCACAGCCATTTATTAAAACTAGCCCATGATAAGAAAAAGAAGATCTTTATAATAAAATGTCTAAGTCAAGGCTGGCAGTGGTGATGCACACCTATAATCCGAGCACTTGGAGACAGAGGTAGAAGGGGATCTCTGTGAGTTCAAGGAGGCCAGCCTGGTCTACAAAGTGTGTTCTAGGACAGCCAGAGCTTTTACACAGAGAAACCCTGTCTTGAAAGACCAAAAAGAAATAAAAAAAAATAATAATAAAAATAAAAAAATCCTCCCCTCACAAAAAACCAAAACAAACAAACAAACAAACAAACAAAACAAAAAATAAAACCTAAGTCAGAAAGTTTCTCGAGAACCAGGAGAAAGGAAGATAATGAACAACGGGAGAAAATATAATCCAGTGTGTTGAAATATAGGAGGCCAAACCGGAACTCAGCTCAACCATTTGCTTATAATAGAGGGTGGAGTTTGTGTGTGTGTGTGTGTGTGTGTGTGTGTGTGTGTGTATGTGTGTGTGTGTGTAGAAAAGTTACTTGAGTCTCCTTTTATTACTGAGGGAAAAGACCTTTGTCTTGCTGATGTATTTCAGTTGTGTTTATCCTCACCTGGGAGGACTAGCATGAATTTCACAGCACAGAATCTTTTGTCTAGGTTTCCCGTGATCAGCAGATGCCAACTTTGAGTTTTTCCTCCTGTCTCCTCACTTCCTTTCCACAGTGTCTCCAGTGTTGTCTCTGGTTTATCTAAGTCATTATGTCTCTCAAGTCCTTCCTCCTTTTTCTGTTCCTTCACATGCCATAGTCATTGCTACTCAATGTATTCACCCACTCTTTCCATTTCTAGGAAACACACTCAGGATCCTCTCCCCTTGTCAGTCCTTCACACTCCTAATCAGATCTTGTTTTCTAGGATCCTCTTCCCAAAGTTGGGGCTTCTGTAATTCTCTTCATTTAGTCTGTTATAAACTGTAATATATATATATATATATATATATATATATATATATATATATGTATATTTATATA
>CABHPP010108208.1:9316-33619 GCA_902168425.1 Peromyscus attwateri
ACACACACACACACACACACACACACACACACACACACACACACACACTCATCTAGCTTAAGAAACAGCAATATGACAATATGATACTAAACTACTGTAGCAAACCTGTGATTAGAACCAGGTAGGACTAAGGGCAAAAGCCACCATGCTGAGGATGACAGAGTGAAGTTGGACACAATTAAATAGTATGTAGGCACTATATTCAGTTAAAGGAAAAAAAATAAGATGCGTTGTAAAGAGTAAAGTATCCTGATAATAGAATTTCTCTGAAGCTTTAGAGCCTGTCCTGAAACCTGTTCTGTTGACCAGGCTGGCCTTGAACTCACAGAGATCTACCTGGCTCTGCCTCCCAAGTGCTGGGATTAAAGGTGCCACCACTACCCACCTTAGACTTTGAGTCTTAAAGCATCCCCCTGACACCGCCCATGGTTGTAATAAAGTGTAGACACTGCAGAGGACAGCAAGTGTTCAGGAAACGGACCCTTTCAAAGGCCATCTCCATGCAAGGAAAAGGCATGCTTACTAAATCAGTGTGACTGACTCGTCACAGCTCCTAAGAAACAGAACCTTTGCAGAATAGACACTATGCAACTTTATGAAACATAAACATATTTCTGTCTGCACTAACGCATGCAATCTATTTATAAGCAATAGTGAATAGATGGATAATGTTGAATTTTTAAAAATAAGTTTTCAAAAGTATTTCTTTCTTGGGCATCTGAAAGGAAATTAGAAATGCCCCCATCTTTTTACATCTGCTCCAATATTTCATGTAGAAGGGCTGAAAGGATGAGGAAGCAGGAGGAGGAAAAAGATGTATTTAAAGGTAAATTTAGGATCAAAATCAGATTATGAAGAAAAGTGAACTTAGCAGTGCATTTTTGGAGAAGTCATTGTAATCAATAACTTCCCACAGCTTGGTTCATGAACCATATTTTTCATGAGGTAGTACCAAGGAAACAATTAGATACAATCATCAACCTTTCCATGCATTAATGGCAGTGCAAATTAACTCCTACCACTAAAATTACTCCTTCTGTCTGTCAAAATCTGTGAACGTATGACTTACTGCACCCCAGGCGTAACTGTATCTCCTTGCCTGTATTAAACTGACACATACAATTCAATATTAATTAAAACAAGATCAAAACAGTCCTCACTGTCCTATTGATACGGTTACCATTTGTGCCAGAGCCTCAGAAGAATCTGGACTTAACCAATGCCCTGCCAAATGATGAATGCTCCTTTATTGGTGATTTCTAAGCTAGATATGGAGTCACTTATGTGGTAATTTCCCCCCCACCCCCCCCCAAAAAAAAAACTGATGGGTAACTCCAAATTTTATCTAGTGTGGAATCAGTATTGTCATAAAGCAGGAGATGTCTTATATTTCTCAAATGGTTTTGGGAAGTCTCCTCATATCTATTTTTCTTTCCACACTTTCTGTATTTTCTTCATGCTAATTTTCCATAGGGCCCTTTTCATGAAAAAAAAAACAAAACAGTAAAGTTAAGAGTATATGAGTATCACTGGAATCCTTTTATCCTGGAGCTCCAGTCCCAGTCAAGACAAACCCACTGATCCCCAGACAGAAGAATTTCAAGAATGAAATCTCCCTCTTTCCTATGTGCACTTACGCTCTGAGGCCACCTGAGACCAGGGCTTTGAAATATTCTCCTTACCACTGAATCTCATTCACATGATACTGACTTTAATAAAGTAGTGTTTACTTAACAACTAAGACTAGCTAGCTATATAATACTCACAGAGACAAACAAAAATGTGAGAGAAGAAGTATGTGGTCCCTTAACATTAATAACTTTTAATCAGATGTAGCACATATCTAATTCTATTTTGCCAGTTTATGACCAAAATATAGGAAAATAAGTTACAGTTTAAACACTTCCCCAAATGTTGTACATGGAAAGAAATTTGCCTTCTAGAATGTTGTGTGCATGCATTTGTGTGTGTTTGTGTATGTATGTATGTATGTATGTATGTATGTGTGTATGTGTGTATGTGTGAGTGTGTGTGTGTGTGTGAGAGAGAGAGAGAGAAAGAGAGAAAAAGAGAGAGAGAGAGAGAGAGAGAGAGAGAGAGAGAGATTTCTGAGTGTGTGAGTCATTTCTGACCTCAGAGTGTCAATAAGACATAAAGTACATAGATTTTACACTCAAATGGCTTGCTTTGCTTTCATTTATAGACACTCATGTCTACATGAACATAGGAAAATTATTTTATTCAGATTCTTAGTGTTCTAACAGAACACAGGCATAAAAATTATGCTAACAAATGAAAAGGTAACTGCTGCTGTCAGTAGTAGAGTGTCGGCGTCTGATACTCCTGATCATGCAGACTCCCCAGCATCAGCTATTTCCACCTTCTTACATACATACAAGGTGAGAAAATCTAATTTTGTACGATCAATGTGTTGGCCCAGTGTATGCCATACAGCTGGTGGCAGAGACTCCAGCAAGCCTTGATCAAGGTCAGTAGAATTTGCTGAAGCATCTTTCAGAATTGTAGTATAAATAAAAAGCACAAGGAAGGCCGTTGATGTCAAAAGAAAACTTGTATTTTCATTATAGAAAGAGATGAAACATTAAATAACACAGAGAAATGCATGAATCACCTCCATGGAGAAAGGAGAATTTGTTTTTGCACTGAGATGAGTTGTCATTCGTAATAGTGTTTAGGTCTCCGTTACTATCGACAAACACAACTTAAAGCAGAGTCATGGTTTTCTTCTAGGAATTAATGAGCTATGTACTTAAAGTTACTGATATTGTAAAATGTGCATATTCTAATGACGGAATTAATAAGAAGTTGCTAATGGAGGGTGGCAAACTAAATTTGAGGAACTGGTCAGCATTTTTTTTTTGGTCAGAAAATATTTCAACTGAGATAATTTCTTGGTTCAGCAGCTTGTGTTAGCTAAGAGATGGGGGATGAGAAGCACTGGGAATGTTTGGAGCAGGGCAATGCCTAATGAGAATTAAACAGCCAAGCTAATGCTAAATATTTCCCATATCACTTTCCCAAGAAATCCTAGAAGGGCAATCTGTAGATGAGAAAGAGCTATCAGTTAAGTTTTTACAAAGACAAAGAGATTTAAAACCTTGGAACCCTGTGTACCTGACTTGAACACGGATGTTTAAAAAACCAACAGAGTTCCATTTCCTTACAGGTAACACAAACCTAGATTTTCTTTCAGCTCTTAATGCTAATCTACCTTGGACATGGGTCAGAAATGACTGCTGTGTTCTGAATTTTATTTAGCAGCAACGAATTTGACAGCAACTTTCCAGGAATCACTACGTGGGGAAAGAGTATAGGGGGTGAAAATGGGAGCAGTTAAATGCTCCTGAGACCAGCCGCATCGCATTGTAACCCAAGTTTGTCCTTAAATGGAGGCTGGACACAGACTCGAGTTCACAGACCTCCTAACCGTAGATGTGAAAATTTCACTCACTCTCACACTTTACTTCCTCTATTTCCATTTTTTTTTTTAAAAAAAATATCTCTTGCAAATGCTTCTAATGCCAGAGAAGAGCTAACCCAGTTTTAAAATTTTTACTTGTGGGTAAGAGTCATGGTTGGTAGATGTGGATGTCTCATGTGTGCACCCGTCTGTGTGTCTTTGTCTGTTTGTATGTGGGTATGTATGTGTGCATGTGGAGGTCTGAGGTCTATGTCAAGTGTTGTCCTCAATCACCCTCCGAGTAACTTAAGACAGGACATCTCATTTAACCTGGTGCTAACCAATCTGGCCAGTCTGGCCAGAAATCCACCTGTCTCTGCCTTCCCAGTGCTATGATCACAGGAGTACACTGCCATGCCCAGCTTTTCAAAACACACTGATGCAGAGACCCAGGGAGGTGCTCATGCAGTTAGTGCTTTACAGACTGATCCTCCTTCCCAGCCCTGATCTGCGTCTCTCATAGTCAGAAGAACCATACCGTGATCTATATTACAGACACCAGTAACTGTCAATAATTAGCTTCCCTTACATTAATATAAAAAATCCAGAATAATGACACCAAGAAAACATGTTTGTGAAAATAGCTATTTTCCTTCAAATGTTCTAAAGTAAAGGGGGAAACGGCAGGGTCAGCAAGCAGAGTGGACCATGGTGATGTCACGAAGGAGTTCACCCACCCCCAGTGAAAATGTATCCTCATCTGTTAGACGAGGAGAAGCCTTTGTTTCCAGGTTTTAAAGCAATAATAGTTGTAGCACAAGAGCATCTTTAAAATGGTGTAGTTATCAGTTGTTGAAAATATTAAAGCCTATTTACTGCATATAACATTTTGCAATCATTTCTATCGGTCTTTATAAAAGTGTTTTCCTCATTCCATAGGGAACAAAATAAAGGCCTGGAGATTTAAATGCCATCTGTAAAACAAATTTCAAGCTGGGAGATATTGCCTTTTAAATTAACTGTCCGTATTGGATTTTAGATTCTGAGTAGATAAATATAGTTTTAGAATATGAGTATAATTCTATGAGACTGCAAAGGTGTTCTTTCCCAGGTATATAAGCACAGGGGCAACACCAAACACACAAGGCAATGACCAGCAATACAGGCTAAGGTGACTTGCCGCCAGTTTAACAATTACAGAGCATGGAATCAGACAGAGGAGGAGATACAGGCCATTGCCCTGGTCAGAGCTTGGGGGAAGAACATTCTGCACTCTCAGTGACAAACCACTGTGGGTGGGGACCCCCTGAGTGTGTGTGCTGTTGGAACTGGCTCAGAATTCAACAGACATCATGGCATCTATGCTCCATCTCCTACCAGCTACACTAACAAGCTTCACTCCCTCTTAACTCTATTACTCATACAGAATATAGAGTTGATGGAGTATTGACAGGAAATAGCCGTTGTTAAACTGAGAAGATGCAAGTCAGGGCTAGCATAGTGTGTGGTCCACATTAGGTGCTCAGTAAATCACAGGTATTTTTCCTTAACTTTTCCTCCACAGGTGCCACTACTAAGCATCGCCTATCCCTTTCACATTCTTTCTGCCCCTCATCTCTCTGCTACACTACAGAACCCAAATCTGACCTGGACACAAGCTCTCTCATTAGGTTCTGAGTTGTCCCGTCACTGCTTCTTGAGTTCAACAGAGGGTTAATAGTTGATGGTGGGAAATACATAGATTAAGAATATCTAGGAGTTGAGACTAGCTCAGTGATATAGCATGTGCTTAGCATGCTGTTGTCTGGGGAGAAGAGGAGAGGAGAGGAGGAGGGGAAGGGAGAGGGGTAAGGGAGGGATGGAGGGGGAGGAGGGCATATGTGAAAATACGTTAATATCAAGGATACACAACCCCTTTCTCTTATTACCAGTGTTCTGCAGCTGATCCAGCCCACTCCCTGCTCAGATAAAAGAAATTTCCCAAAGTGACCTGAAGCTAGGGTAGTCTCATTGTCACTTATGAAATGAAAGATGTTTTTATGGCATCCAAATTAGTATTTCTTCCCCAACTTTGCCGTAGAAATTTAAGAAGCACGTAGTAAAGTCCTTTGCTGTACAATACAACCCGGCTCAGGGACTCACTGAGCGACTCCCGTGCTTTCATGGTCTGAGGAACTGGAGCTCATATGTACTATAGTATCAATGTAACAATGAGGTCTTAGTTTGAAGCAACCAGTTTACAAAGGCACTTTTAAATAAAACACAATCCACCTAGAATGAGCTTTGAAGTTTTAGCTGGATCCTTCTTTCCACTAGAGGGCGGTGATGAGTCATCTCCTTCAGAGCTATGAAGGAGGAGACACTTCAAGGGCAGAACTCCACTTTGCTCCACTCAGAATGTCTGGAAATGAGAGAGTCTATTCCAAGAACTGATCGATATCTTGTTAGGGAAGACAGATGAAGAAAGTGTGTTGGAAGTAGAATTTTAAAAAATAATAATTTAAAAAGCAACAGAAATGGGAATCTTAGGGTTTGTCAGGTAAACTGCTTGTTGCACAAGCCTGGTGGCCTGAGTTCAATTCCTGGGATGAATAGGAAGAAAAGAATGACTCCACTAAGTTGTCTTCTGACCTCCAGGTGGTGCTATGGTACCCTCCCCTATTATGTGCATATGCACACAATAAAATTAATATATATAAATATGTATATATGTTTTTTATAATATATATATAAAAAAAAGAAATGGAACTTCCAAATATTCCAGTTCTCTGGCCCAGACACACCGTGTGTTCATCTTCCTGTTGAGGAGCAAGGCGGGCACACTCCAGGTGGCAGTTCAAGTATGACATGAACCTAACCAAATACTACTGTCATGTGATCCGTGTCACAGGACAGATCATGAGTAATGAAGCAAGCCAGGGCCTGCCACTAGACGCTGTACCGTCACTATACATTCGCGTGCAGTGATTCATTTAAGAAGCATGGTGTTAAAAAACCAACCACACCTCAGAAACCCGGCTTCACCTAGGCCACTGACCTCTCTAGCTTCTAGTTTGCATTTTTAAGAAACTGATTATTTTTCTTTATTCCTCGAGAACTCCACAACAGTAACTTCTGGTTTTTTGTTGTTTTGTTTTCTAATTTTATATTTACCTGGTTTTTGGACACAAAGTCTCACTATGTAATGAGGCTGGCACTGAATTCACAATAGGGAATTGACCCTCTTCTTGCTGAATTTATAGGGACATGCCACCACACCCACATTGCTTGTTTGTTTATGTGTTTTTACAAGTGTACATGTGTGAAGCATGCATATGTGCGTAGGTATGCTCACATGCATGTGTAGCTTGAGTTTTCCTGCCTGGTCCACAGTCAGGACAAATCTCTCTCACCTGCCAGTTCCACAGCCGCTCAGACCCGACCAAGTAAACACAGAGACTTATATTGCTTACAAACTGTGTGGCCGTGGCAGGCTTCTTGCTAACTGTCCTTATATCTTAAATTAATCCATTTCTATAAATCTATACCTTGCCACGTGGCTCGTGGCTTACTGGCATCTTTACATGCTGCTTGTCCTGGCGGTGGTTGGCAGTGTCTCCCTCCACCTTCCTGTTCTTTTCTCCTCTCTGTTAGTCCCGCCTATACCTCCTGCCTAGCCACTGGCCAATCAGTGTTTTATTTATTGACCAATCAGAGTAATTTGACATACAGAACATCCCACAGCATGTGTGTGCCTATGAGTGTATATGGGTATGGTGCACACATGCCTGAGAGGCCAGAGGTTGACATCTGGTACCTTTCTCACTCACTCTCCACTTTATATACTGAGGCACGGTTGCTCCCTTGAACCTAGAGCTCACTGACTACACTAGTCCAGCTATCTACCTAGCTTGATTCTGCCTTCCAAGCACTGGGAAAACAGTGAGGTCACAGCATATGTCTGGCATTTACATGGGCTTTGGGGACCCGAATTCTGGTCCTTACACTTGTGCAGCAAGCTCTTTACACATCAAGATATCTCTCCAGCACCCAGGCTTGTTTTTTTGGAGAAACCTTCCTGGTTTTACTCTCCTTGCTGTGTTCTTGGCAGTTAGAATGAAAATGAGAGTCTTAGGCAAATGAGAAGGCTGAAAGGCAGCAGAGATGGTTCACATCTGGCGTCGGGTTCCAAACAGATCCCCAGGTTGCTATACATTCCTCTGTAGATGCTGATTATACAATAGTTTAGGTGTTGAATGAACCCAAAGGCCAAGAACTTCTCCCCAGTGTGGTGATACTTAGAGATGGTGGGTATCTTAATAGGAGGCAATTCATGGGAGGTCTGAAGGTCACTGAGGGACTGCCTTGAAGGGGACAATATGGTACCATCTCCCTCCTGCTTCCTGACCATGAGGTGATAAGTTTTTTGTTTGTTTGCTTTTTGCTGTTTGGTTTGGTTTTTTTGTTTGTTTGTTTGTTTTTCTTTTAAGAGTTCTTGCCTTGATTTACTATCTTATCGGGTCCCAAAGAAGTGAGTTAATTGGTCACAAACTAGAATTTCTAAAACTGTGAGCCAAAATGAACTCCTTCTCTTTGTAAATTAATTATTACAGGTATGTTGATGTAGTGGCAGAGAGGTGACTATCTCTGGTAGGGTAAAACCCTGTCCCTTTTTGAAAGGCACATTTGTGAGGAGCCATGATTTCCAAATGTCTGTAGCCACTAAACCCCAGATAAGTTGCCGCTGAGCAGAATGAATCTGATATGGCTGTGCAGCACCCACGTTGGAGCCGTGAACTACCATGCATGGCATTAAGGATCTTGTAAGCATCATTTGTCTGATCCTCAAAACAAATCCCATCAGCCAGTCAGCCTTCCCCATTTAGATGAAGAAACAGAGGCCTATCAGGATGAAGGCAGGAGATGAGAGATCACGCATTTACTAAGAATACAACCAAGACTGCAGCCTGCAGAAGCTGTTCTTTACCCTGCAGATCATCCTGTCCCTCTGAAGATACCAACCAGCTACTGAGGCTCCACCAGAGGCTTTCTGGGGCCTACTGCACAGTACTGATGAGGTGACCAGGGAGTGTGATTGTGCATCACTGCATTGCTGATGTCTCTATGAATAAAATGTCTACTTGATTTTCATTTAACCTCAAAAGAATCTGATTACTAAATAACCATTGAAGAATTATTGGGAATTAGGTTTCATAATTATGGCTCCTGTTAATGTCATTAGCATACAGCCTTTCATATTTAGGCCTATTAATTAATCCCCATAAGTACAGAACATTATGATCAATATAATAATGATTCTATGGTAAATTACAAACATTCCCCAAATCCCCCCAAGAGTATTCAGGGCTCCATTGGCTTCCTTGGTTAGGGCACACTTGGTTTGAAGGCTGAAAAATCTGTGGTAATTGATAGCCCCTCACCCGGAATCACCTATCTCACTAATGTGCCTAATCAGGGAAATGATTAAAATCGGAGTCTCAACTGCCAGGCCAACTCTAAATTCCTGTAAGGCAATAAAAATAATTAGCTGCTTGAGTCAGGAGAGCCCCAAATCAGATATACACCTTTTCAATTCTCTAAGCAATATATTGTTTCAGATAACTATAGTCATCAAGTGTCTGGTTTCTGTTTTGCAGAAGTTGAAAGCGCCAAGTCTGCCTAATGTGGAAAGTGCAATAAAGAAGACATTATGGCTCAGTCTCAAAGAGAGGCAAAATCAGCCAGCATCTGACATCCACACTAGGTGCTTGATGCCTTCTGAGACTCAGTCTCAGAAATGCATCTTTCAAAATCTCCAAACCATCATTTTATATATATAATGTATATAATATTGCTGCATTCATCTAATTATTCTTTATCAATAAAAATGGGGAGTCAGATACCAGGGTAAGAACTTGAATTACAAGTGAAACCTTAGAGCAGCCATCAGTGGTCTCCTAGCTCTTCCATTTCTCCATCCAAAAGGCTGAGATCCTCTCTCTGCCCTGCCTTACTACTTCCCGTCTCCTATCTGTTTTCAGTCCTCCAAAACCTCTGTGGTTAATTTTGGTCAGCTAGTGGCTAGCTCTGTCCTCTGACTTCAAGTAAGCTTTATTGTCAGAATATGATCAAAATACCACACAACATAATATATTGTAATATATTATATATTGCTATATATGGTAATATATATAATGGTGGTATATACATATATAACCATAAATTTTATTAGTTTAATAATAAAATTTTAAAAAATAAAATAAAATAAAATAATAAGTCTGCGCTTAAAAAAAAGTTTGTCTTTGTGATATCAAACATCTGCACTAACATGCATCTAGGTTTTAATATGCAAAATCCATGTATTTTATTTGTGAGAACTACTTCTGTAGTTATCTGAAGAGGCAACAAGTGGCCTCAGAAGAGGTCCATTCTAAGATGTGACCTGCCCAACCCTTCTGCATTCCTCTGGACTCACAAGCTTCTGAGCCATTTTCCACTTGACAGATTAAAAGTCAATGAATCCTGTTCTTTGTTTCATGGAGAAAAAGGCTCACAACTTGTTCTCTCTTGGCACGCCACACCCCTTCCTGATTCCAATACTATCCTGGATGATTCCCAGGAACAAGTGCATAACCTTTGGCAGTTGCCTAGCCTTGGACCAATTTGGAAGGGGAAAAAGGAAGCTAGGGATAAATAAAACACCCATTGAGAAACTGCTGTCACAAATAGAACAGAGAACATGCTTATCTTTAAAGAATCCAAAATGAGGTATATGACTGATTCATGCAGTGCTTATGAACAGGTTCCTTCAAGATTAGTAACTGGTAGTGAAGACATAACTCTTAAGTTATAATTTGAAAGAATTAATTCGCAGAATCATAATATCTACAATCTGGGAATAATCTTCCAGTGCATCCAAAAATAATTTTCCAGGGGCTTTTTTGGAGGATATATATTATATAATGTCAGAATCAAGCTGATTAACATATACATCACTTCAGTCCATCTTGGAAACATTTAACATGCACACTCAGAATTTTCAGGAATGTGATACAGTGTTATGAACTATAATTGTTTATATCTCTTAAAACATAGCCCTTCCATCCAAGTGAAGCTCTATACCCTTTGATCAGCAACCCTCCAGCCTCACGTCCTGACCTACAACAACTCCAGCCCTGGTCATCTTCACTCTTCTTGCAAATTCTATGGGAAAAAAAAATTCAGATTCCATGTACTAGTGAAATTACACAGTATTTGTCTTTCTGTCCTTGGTTTATTTTGCTTAGCATAATCTCTTCTGGGTTCATCCACTGTAAACAGAAAGATTTCTCCCTTTTATGGATAATTATATTAATATTCCATTATTTACATGCTTCACATTTCTTTCATCCACTGATAAAAGTTCAGGTCATTCCACATACTGGTGTTTGTGAAATATGATGCAAAAATTATGCAACTGTCTACATATAAATTCCATTTCCTTTGGACATATGCACAGTAATGAGGTTGCCAGATCATATAGTGCTAATTTTCTTTCTTTTTTGTTTTTTAAGGACGTAAAAAGAGTTTTCCAAATGGCAGTGACTAATTTACATTCATACCAACAGTGTGCAGGGATTCTCATTTCTCCACATTCTAACCAACCTTTGTTACCAGTTACTGTTCATATCAGCCATTCTAATTGGGGTGAGGTGATCATTTTCCTGGTTATTACTAGTGTTGAACATACTACCATACACTTTTTGGCCATTTACACAGCTCATTCTGAAGCATGATTAGTCATCATCTGCCCTTGTTTTTGGCTTGGTGTTGGGTTGAATCTCATATATATTAATAATAGTCCCACACTCTTTCATTAGGCTGCAAATTTTCCTGCTGTTTAGGTTTTCTCTTTACTCTATTGTTTCTTCTGTTGTGTACGTTTTTTTTTTTTTTAACCTGACAAAAGTTCCTATTTCTAATTTTTTGTTGCCTGTGTTAGTATTTTTTTTAAATCCAATTTATATGTCAACATTCTAAAGTACTTGACCTTCGTTTCTGGAAGGTTTGCTGTTTTTGCACCTTACATTTAAGTTTTTCATGGATTTTTAGTTAGCTGATTTTTAAATAAGGTATAGAATAAGGGCCCCATTTCATTCAAGTGGTTCTAGCTATAACCAAATTATCTATAAAGTTATTAATTAGATAAGCAGTTGTAGATTTCCTGAGAGTTTAAAACAAGTTATACCTATCTAGCATCAAAAGATAATAAATGTGATACTCAATGACTACAGTTTAGGACAATATATGAAATCATTCTGAGGGTACGTAATCCCTGTGTATAATGGTTATCAGATCTACCCTCTGTGTTATATTTATACTTCACTTTTAACTAGTTACGTTATAACAGCAGCTTTTGAAAATATAAGATGAATGAGGGTGCCCCAATTTAAGAGGAGAGTATAGGCAGACAACATGGCCTATATAAAAATCTTCACTGAGGGGGAGGTCACAAATCCCAAACCATTCAGAACTTTAGGATTTATCTAGAAATGACAAAGGGGCTTCAGCATAAAAATGTTGTTAAAATACATTCAGTGAATCATTTTCATAGCCTCAAGTAAATAAGAGCTTATTCCCAGATCATTTAGCTCATTAAACATTACAGTATGAGATTGTGTACTGCTTAAAGAAGAAAGTAATTCTCTAGAACTAGATTCTATCTTCCTCCAGAGGCGAGCCGCTCTAGACACCAGGGAAACCACCTTCAATGCACTGATGGTAGAACCCAACTGTTTGTGGAAGTTAGGGTCCCCCTGCATGTGAGATAACAAAAGCTTTACAGCAAGCATGAAGAAGCAGGAACACCTCAGACAAGCAACTCCAGACTCAAACCTGCATCTCATCTCTTCAGACTGGGGCAGTATTTGGTCTCTGTCTCTCAGATTTGTTGAATACAGAAAGGCATGCATAATTCACAGCTGGAATGGTGATTCCAGTGTTCAGGAATGGAAGCATCACTCTTCAACTTACTAAGGCCCCAACTGCCCTTGGCCTGGAAGGAAAGATCATCCTGTAATTAAACAAATCGTTTTCTAAACTAAAGATGAACTTGAAACATGGCTCATTTAAGAAGGACTTTCTGTAGGTGTCTCTTCTCCAGGTGGGTAGGACCCCCCTGACTCATTCTGAGTCTTTCCCACTATGTAGCCCACCATGATGCCTGGCAAGAGGTAAAAACTAGGTACTAAACTGAAATCAAACCCAGTCTGCCTACGTTAAAACAGCTACTCTGAGCACAGACTCCAATTGCGTGCTACATCATATACAGGCTGTTATAAGTGTTGACTCAGACTTAAGCAGTCAACCCCCTTAGCATTAAGTTTAACTCAATTGAATAATTCTACAAAATCAGCCAAGGGAACAATTTCTGATAAATGAAAAGGGAAAAGAGCATCTAGGTCCTAGAGAAACAGCAATTCTCCGGCCTGCCTATCATTTCCATTTGTACATTTATTCTGTTCCTTCAAGGTTAGCAATGTTTAGCCTTCTAAAGATACAAGTTCACCGCACAGGGCACTAACCTCTGCCAACGGAAAGTGCAATTGATTTGGTTCTCTGATTATTTAACATCTAAACATGTGCTCATTGAGAAAAATGATGTCTGGACAACTGACATTGTATTTCTGCCAAATGCCAAGCTGATGTTCATAAAATCCTACTGGAGGGCTCCTGGAGCTAACTATAGGATTTCAAACTGCTGATTTTCAAAGATGAATCATGAGGCAATCTGCATTGTGTGGCTAATCAGGACTCCTATCTTACCCCTGTGATGGAAAGAAGCCTAAATTTTGTATTCTGAAGGCACTTCACAAAGCTTTCATTAATTTAAAGTTCAGAGCAGATTTCTCCCCACTCTGTGTATTCAACTGAAGGCCTATTGTACATGACACTACGAAGAAAAGGAAAAAAATAGCTGCCCCCCCTCCCCCAGCAAGCTTCCATTTTACTTTAC
Organism: Peromyscus attwateri; assembly: GCA_902168425.1. Classification (NCBI taxonomy): domain Eukaryota; kingdom Metazoa; phylum Chordata; class Mammalia; order Rodentia; family Cricetidae; genus Peromyscus; species Peromyscus attwateri. Next base: position 22,711 of record CABHPP010108208.1, read on the forward strand.
ACCAGAATCCAAAAGCATTGAAACACCTGTATTGAATACTGCTCAGAATGTTGGGATGAGCAGAAAGTACTAGTGGTGATTTCCTACTCTCTGCAACTTGTTTACCATGTGAAACACATGCTCTCTGTAGCTTAAAGCTGCCCCAAGTTAAACATTAATACTCAATAACCACACACCTTCAATTCCAATGAAAGCCTAGCTCTTCATGGAAACAGCAGTCAAAGTGTATTGTCACTCATCTGGCTTATTTACCACATTTAAACCGAGAAAAATGTCCATATTCACAAAACTACATTCAACATTTATTCAAAATTCATGTTAATTTACTCATATGCTTAATGAAATTACAGGTGTATTCTGCAAACTTTGTGAAATACATACATTATTTCTTCCTTCATCCTTGGGGCGTTGGAGTAAAGGAGGGAGGCTTTATTAAGGGTTTCAGGCTGACTAAGATTACAGAACAAATATGATCTGATTAAATTTAAAAGGCTGCAATGGTGTGCCCCCAGGGCTTTTACACATATGTAGGGGAGGAACAGGTGTTGTGGAAATCACAAATAGAAGCTGACATGTTCAACTGGGAAGGTTCCCAGTGAAAACAAGTGAGATGCGACACTGCTGTTCGTTACGGCCACAAAAGGAGGAAAGAAAACAGCAGTGTCATGGCAGTCTGCAAATAACCACCCCCATGCCTGTCTTGACTGTCAATCTGCAGCTGGCGGTGAAGCCCCACGGGCCCTGTCACCCCCTCCCAGGTGGGCATCCCTGGGTGTGGTGTGATTATTAACACCTTTTAGCCACTTCTAGTGATCTGTTCTTATCTCTCTCCTGAAGCTCCTACAAAAGGAGATTATCTCTAAAGGAATAAATAAATGGCCACAAAAAAAAAAAAAGGCTAAAGTTGAAAATGTATGTTTTCAGAGATTTTCATAAAACTGATTATGTAGGGGAATAAAAAGTATAAAATGATTGTATCATGTGCCTGACAAGGTAATCCCTAAGTGGGAGAATACTTCACAGCTCCACATTTCTAACTGTGTGCAAAGTGTGAGTGACAAGCCACAAACATAAATTAATGGAACCAAGAGAAAGCCATTTAGCAGCTAGCCTTGTTTCCATTTTCTATGTTTTAATACATTCATGATGACAAGTTGGGGAATCCCCGCAGGCATGAATGTGCTAGTTAAATAGAACAGCAGTAGAAACAATAGTACATGCAGGAAAATGCATGGCTTTGATAAAAACATTAAATTAATATGCTATAAAAAGAAAGTGGGTAGGCGATCCATTCACTATTCATTTGTAATCTCTAAAGTTTTGAAAAAGAAGGGAGTTTGCTCCTTTTAAATGGCACAGGAAATGCCATTTATTGGTTTGACACTGAGGTCTGCATGGTCTGATGAGATTCTGACCTCAGTTGTGATTGGCTTTCGTACTGTAGCATGCCCCAGTCCCTGGCACTCATACATATCCTATAACTGACTTAAAAATCTCAAAGTACATGTAAGAGAGCCAAAATTCAACATCCCATACTTAGTAATGTTAACTCTAAACCAATTCCTTGTGTTTTAAAAATGACACAATTTTCTGTATGTCACACAGAAAATTATAGAATATGAATCATCAGGGGGAGCTTTTCAACTCTCCCTCTTTTCAATATGAGCAAAGCCCATATTTACAACTATAAACGCAAAGGGAAAGTGTTGTAAATACATACCAGGCTAGTGTAATCTAAGCATATTGTTTTTGTGTAGTTCCTGTTCAGAACAGAATAGCAAGACAGAGTCCACTATGCAGAAAGCCTCTAGGTTTCCAAAAATCGAAAGCCTCCGCCAGTAAATCACAACTGTTTTGCCATATGCCTCATTGTTATGCCAAGCATTACCAGCCTGCTCTACTTTTAAACAAACTTCATTATATTATAGCTCAGAGCAATCCTCATTAAAAAGTATTACTGAAAAATGTCAAGTTGTTTTTATATAGAAACTGGAATTTATTTTCTACTGAAAGTCAGATATTTATTGAACACAAGACATTTTTAAAACATCAGTTTCATTTCAGAAATTGCTTTGAAAACTGCCAGTTCCTGTCTTGATGGCAAGAGTTCCACATCTTACATGAGGAATGGTCTAAGGAATGTTTTTTGCAGACTAGTTAGTTTTTATTAATATTGTTACAAATCTACCACTCCTTCCAAGAAGCCTTGACTCAGATTAGTGAGAAGTGCCTCTGTATATTCACACCACTACTCATCCCTTCACTGGCCCACTGCCTGTTCTCCTGGCTTCCAGCCAGGGCCTTTCTGTGTCACACTGGGCCTAGTTAGATGAACATGGACTTCGTTATACTCTAGTCATCTTGAATAGTGTGTTATGGTCTCATCTGCATAACCCTTGGTAGTTATGAACTCTTTCTGAGCCAGTTTCCTCCTTTTTAAAGTAGACTGGTAATCCCATGTTCTCTTTTTGGACCCCAACTGTTATGAACACAAAATTCAGTATGCTTGTACACAGACACATTGTATATCTCATTTACTACAACCAAACACAAAACCAGAAAGCTTCACCTGGAAGCATCACATTCTTTCCCATCAAACAGTTTTCCTTCTCTTCAAATGTTAGAACTCACTGGTCCCAAGGAGCCAAGAGTGGCCAGAGTCATTTTTATTTTGCTTGTCATTAACTTTAGCCTGACTTCTAGTCTGACGGAGTTTCATAAAATGCTGATCTTTGTCTTAGTTACTGTTCCTTTGCTGTGAACAGACACTGATTGGGGCAGCTTATGGAATAAACATTTAATTGGGGGTTCACTTACAGTTTCAGAAGGTTAGTATCAAGAAGGCAAGGAGTGTGGAGGCAGGCAGGAATGGTACTGGTGAAGCTGAGAGCTACATCCTGATTTGAAGACAGCAGAGGGGCGGGATCCACCTGCAGGGCTTTTGAAATCCCAAAGCCCATCCTGAGTGATACTTACTCCAATAAGGCCACACCTCCTAATCCTTTCCAAACAATTCCACAAGCTGAAGACCTATGATGACCTCTCATTTAAATCGCCACAACTTTTAAGCATAAAGTGCATTCCCTCACGTGCGCGCGCGCACACACACACACACACACACACACACTTTATTTCTTCAGGAGAAGATAATTATATATCTTTAAGTTGAATGACATGATCATTAGAAATAGAAATAATCATCACTGTCATTACTAATTCTATAATTCTTCAATCTTGGGCACTGTCATTCTCTCTGTATTCCCTAGGATGTTTCTTTCATGAGGGGCAGTCGTGAAGGTGAGCTCAGCCATGATTGGAGGCATTTTAGACTCTAGTCTGCAATATTTTTGTGTAGTAAGATTGGGGTAAAATGGAAATCAAGGTACTCTTCTATGGAAAAGAAGGGACAAAAAACATCAAGAAGGAGATCAGGCAACTGAAGAAAGGGAAATGGGAAGGAACAGACCACTTAGTTTCACTTGCTAATGTTTACAAAGAGACTGGAGACCACAACTGCTACCATGTATCTCTCCGGCCTTTCTTTGCATTTGTTTCTGCTACAGTGTAGTTCCCTCCCATGAGATCCTTCTCTGCTTTTGCTTATTTCTTTGGCAGTAAGAAAATGGAGGCTAACCAAATCCTGTCCAGCCTGTCAGCCTCTCCTCAGTAGGGATGGCTTTACTCACAAAAGCAGTTGTAATCATAGAATTCTCTCTCTCACACCTACAGAAGTTCAAGTGAAGCTCAGAGTAAACCAGAGGAAATTCTGGTTACCAGGACAGAAATTACATTCATTTCACTATATTAAACAGCATTTTGTTTTTGAGATATGACTCAAATATAATGATAATAAATCAACTAAGGTTTTACCGAACAAATGAACAGGGACATTTCAATGTCCTGTCAAAAACTGGAAAGCTATACCCCACTGTTCTAGTCATTCACAGGAAAGAACAAAGTTGTTTTTATTTGTTGTTTTCTGAGTGTTGTTGCATCCAGGTGTGAGATGAAGAAATACTCAGACAAGAGACTCCAGGAACAATGCACCTGTACAATAACAGAAAATCTTAAGTATGCTGAGGCATGGGAAAATCAGCAGTTGGTTCTTAAAATTTCCAAGGAATAAAAGAATATCTGGATGCACTGAAGTCAACATGATCCCAAACATTTTCCCTTGCCATAGGCACAGAAAAGAAGATGGGGATATAAAATCAAGATTTAGTAGTACTAGAAATGTCTATTTTTTTTTTACTCTTCTTCATTAAAACTCTTTATGTATGCTCCCAAACAAACTAATAAATAGTGCAAATTTAATTAATGTATTCTAAGGATTTATGTTAACAATGAAAGTCTAATCCTAACTGGCCATATTTGAAAATGGCAATGTCACTGTTGCTAAAAGAACATTTGCCTTTAAATTTGATAGTCTTTTTGGTAACACCCTGAAGTCGGAATTTTTTCTCTTGAAAGACAGAATTAAAGAGTTAGTATGCAGGAAAAAAATAAGATCTTTCAATTGTACAGAGAATGAACCAATAATTCATTTTGCCTTAAAAGAAAAATTTAAAAAAGAAGTGGTTGTGGCCTGTAGCATGACTGGTACATAGAAGGTGAGGCTTGTGGGAAGGAGAAGCAAGAGTCTAGCAAATGAAAAGTGTCGAAGGAAAGAAAGTCAATTGATAATGTGACTATACAATGTCTGGTGTAAGCAAATGATGCAGGACAGAAGGATCACGCACTGAGATGTGCCTGCCATCGCTCAGACCCTTATCATCTTCTAACAGTTCTCAGTGACATACTTACATTAAGCATTTTTCAGAGCAATAAGGCCTGAACCCAGAAAAATTCTCAAGTGTTTTGTCCTTAGACTGGTGACCAGGTAGTAATAGTCATGTGGTCATGCTCAGACAGTTTTGAGGTGCCTTCCCCATGTGGCAGGTGTGGGGGGTGGGGGTGTAGCAGCCACACAGCTCCCAGCGCCAGACCAGGAGCTCTCCCAATACATTCACAAGGAAGACAAGTAGCAAAGGTCATGAAGGACTCTGTAATCTTTGGCCAGAATGGACAGCTACACTGCATCTTTTTTTACTATAGAAGTGTCTGAAATCTACAGTGGAAGGAGATGATTGAATTTCTTATTTATCTAACAATTTCTAGTTTCTCTAAAGCAACAAACTAACAAGAAACATCAAACATTTCACAAACTCAAGTTTGGACAAAACACATTAATGGAAGGGTCACGTTCCTGAACTCAGGCAGGCTGGCTTCTCTTTCCTATTTGCATGTCATTTCATAGTAAAGTGGCAATTATGGAGTCCAGAAGTACCAACTCAGATCAAGATTAATTAAATGAAAAAAGGAATTTAGATGGTAATGGAAGGTGAAATTGTGTCTATCACTTGGTAAAGTTTTATTCACTAATGAGCAAGAAACACACTGATTATATTTTCATTCTTACAATTCATTTTGTTGTTGTTTTGTTTTGTTTTGTTTTGTTTTGTAGTGATTCATTTTTGAAAGGACCTTGGACTCTAGCTTTTCCACTACTACTTCTACTTCTTCTTCCTCCTTCCTCCTTCCTCCTTCCTCCTCCTCCTCCTCCTTCTTCTTTCCGAGACAGGGTTTCTCTGTAGCTTTAGAGCCTGTCCTGGAAGTCACTCTGTAGACCAGGCTGGCTTCGAACTCACAGAGATCCACCTGTCTCTGCCTCCTGAGTGCTGGGATTAAAGGCATGCGTCACCACTGCCCGGCTTAACTTTTCTTCTTTAATGAGTGATTGAACTGTGGCAGTGGCAGGTTCTGTTGGCTTTTGCTTCTCATTTCAATCTAATCTGGATACTTTTCCTTTTGTCCACAGAGGTCTCTTAGATAAATGTCATGTCCCAAGCAAGCAAATGTAAAGATCCCTGCTTCCAAGTTGAGCACGTAGCATGAGTGTATTCTACTCCAAGAGGACTTTTCCCAACTGAAGGCAAAGCAAACCACACAGACTGCTTGGTTACTGAGGTTCTTATCTCACCTAATAATTGTGGCTCTGGGACAAGTATCAAACTGTCCACAAGATCTTATTAGAGTTGTTTACTAACCCAAGGATTATCTTCCAACAAGAATAAAAACAAGCATCGATTCTCGGCACAAGCAGGAATATGAAAGTGATGATGTGTGCTGTTGACTTTGAAAACTGAACAATAAATAGTATCAATATTTTCCATTAACAAACAATCACCTTTAGAAGTGAAATATTAGTGTCTGTACATAAATTGTGTTTTTCAAAATAAAAATGAATGACTAATAAAATTCTGTTTATTTCAGAGTAAAATTTGCAAACAAACTTCACATTGGGTACAAAGTCTGGTGGAAAAATGAAATGTCTTCTTGATGGAGCACAAGTCTTGGAGCCTTTTAAAGCTGGAGAAGGTTTTACCTAGGAAACTATTTCTTTTTCACCGAGGTGTTTATGGTTTCTAGCTAACAGTCCCTCAGACTCCACAAAATGTTAGTTCTGCAACACTGTAGCCTAAGATTTGAGGCATGACACTTAATGGCTGCCTTTCAGATTCCAGATAAACCAGAAAAGGCAATCAAGGCGTTTGCAAGAATCCAGTGAAATAATGCATAATAAAAAACAATATTGTCTGACTGTTCAAGACACAAGTTATAAAATTTCTAATCTGTCAGCAGTGTCCACAGGTTTCAGGATAAATCCTTAAGGCCTATTTTTGCTTTAGTTCAGGATAAGGCAAGCGTGGTTATACTAGTCCACTCTGGAGAGCAGTGGGGGGAAGAACTGTGGCCAAGGGTTATATAATTAACCTGGAATCTTTCCTGACCTGTGCTCAGCATCATCAATCTGACTAAGCTCTGTGTTTGATTTGCTAAATCAACGGCTGATGAATGACCACTAGGGTAGGGATCACTCCTGTGCTATATCTAGCATTTCCTGTTATGTGCAAAGACAAATGTTCTTCACTTACCAAGTCTCAGAAAGCAGCCACTAGGAGAATTAAAGCTCTGGCACCAGCAGATCATAGACTCAGTTTCCGCTTCAAGAAATTCTATTTAGTGGTGACTGCACATAGGTCATTTTTGAAAATCTCACTGCACAGAGTCTGATCCTGTACTACTCAAACATGTCAGTTGTTATGATTCATTATTCTTCAAAGGCCTCAAGTTGGTGTTCAATATTCCACAGGGAGCTGGGGAAATGGATCTGTCCCTTCACTGAATTATTAGGCAAGTCTCAACATGTCTTTTCATCAGCAGGAAAGAGGCCGGAGAAGCAGGCTCTGGAAGTCAGAGAAGGGACTTTCACGACATACAAAGCAGATGACCTCAGCATCACTTACTCACAACTACAGGCCCTCGTCAATTTTGGGCCCACTTCTCTCTACTCTACCAGCCAGAGTCCCAGACAAACCTCACATCTTCCACAGACAGGGTTCTATGTCTTTATGAGTACTGCTCTACTGAGTGGGAGTAGCTCCTTCCATGGGCACAACAAAGGGCTTGTAAGGTTCTTTCCTTTCAGGACATCACTTCTGCTTTCTTATGAATCCACATCTATTTCAACTACACTTATCCTACATGGGCACATCTTAAAAAGTCTTGCAAAATCTCTACATATCTGATCAGAACACTGACATTTTAAAAAGAGTAAATCTCACAGGGCTGGAGACATAGCTTAGGAATTAAGAGCAATGGCTGCTCTTCCAGAGACCCGGGTTTGAATCCCAGCACTCACATGACTCACGTAACCATCTGTACCTCCCATACCAGAGGATTCAACACCCTCTTCTGGCCTTCATGGGTACCAGACACACATGCAGTACACAGATATACATGCCATTTACATCAAATTGTTTTTCTAATTCAAGTTTTATATGTCTGGATCTCATTGTATTTTCAATTACATGTAAGACGGGAAGAGGGTAGTTTGCAGAGAATCAAAAACTCAACTCAGATGTGAATCTTATAGGACTGCCCTAATATTGAGAATGATTGCTCAAAGTCACCAACCTTATCTATTTACATCATTCCCACTCAGCTTAGGAACCTCCTCATTCAATGCCCACCCACACTTTCTTATTCTGTCTTCTGTTTACCATATCCCCTATTCATCTTCCATCTTCCTGATACTGCCATACCCTTAGTAAGTTCATCAGTTTTCCCATACTTCCAAATATTAAGTAAAAACCTCTCACCAAAAGAAACAAATCTGCCACAGAACTGGCTGTAGTGGCACACACTTACAACCATAAAACTTGGGAGGCTGAGGCAAGTGTTTCTTGAGCTTGAGGCAAGGTCATCATACATGATAAGACCTTATTTTTAAAAAACAACACAGAAAGAAAGTCACCACTCCTATGGTTGACTTTCCTTGCTTTCTAACCTCTTCTCTTTCATTCTCTGCTCCCCTCTTCCTTTCCTAGACCACGCCCAGGACTCAGCATCCTGTAGCTTTGCCTGGAGGGCTGTGAAGGAAACCAGATACTTCCGGCTTACACACAACATGTCTTTGACTCTTGTGATACCTTGTTTTAGGCAATCAGCTACTTTTGCTCTCTAGAACCCTTTGAAGGACTCAGGTTCCCCTGGAGGGTACCCTCCAGCTCTGCAGGCTTTCTCAGATTCTCCCCTTTAGAATCTGCATGGCCAGGACTCTGTATAGCCTACCATGCACTTCCTGACATAACACAGTGTGAATTAAGTGACTTTAAGGCCAACTTCTTCAGCTCCATATAAAATTAACTATGTATCAACTTGTAGTTTCTGTGAGAACCAACCAGTTCCTGTAATAAAAAGTTCTAAGGTTTTACTCTTAATGAGTCCCAGCAGTTTATTCATTTCCTGACTTTCCCAAATACTTTCTGAACTTCACAATTGTAACTTTTAGTAGTAGAGAGAGTAGAGAGCATTTGTACCTGGTATTTTTTGTATAATTACCTGGTTTCCGTCTTTGCAGTAACAATGATGGCCCATCCTCTGTAGTGCGGGTGAGATGATGTATACAAGGTGCACAGCTTAATTAATGATTCCTTTTCTTCCTTTACATTACTAATATAGTAGGCACTTAGGAAATACTTGATGCAGTGAAATTAATTAGTTGGAAATATTTTATATCTAGGAATCAAATTTCAAGGCTTTCCCCAACCCATACATAAGAGGGAAAGGGAAGGTACCCAGCAACAACAGACTCCTTTTCTTTCTCGGCGCAGGTCACACAGCTCTGCTCTCACTACTTACAACTCTGCCTTTGGAGGGGACATCTTGAGAAGTCACTTAGGAGATTTTGTATAAAGCTAGGGATTTATCTCCCTGCCTATGTCTTCCCATGGAATTTTGCCACAAGAAGTAAAGAGAACACGCCTTTTATTGAGTGGCCTACTCCCCCACCATGACACTCCCACTGTAGCACATCTCAGGGAAGCATTAGAACTGAAGAGAAGGCTAAGTCCTCCCTGGCTGAAGAAACATCATTGTCGCCGCTCCTTGTCTTCTCTGTCCCTGGCTGGCTCTCTGTTCTGAAGATCTTTGCATGCGGGCCAGGAAGACAGTCACAGGCAAAGCCCTGGCAGAGTAGCAAATACACCAACTACCCACCCCTCTCTTCTCCTCCATGTGTATTTCTTGAATGCCCATCACATGCCAGGCAGAGAGGCTCTGCAGAGACAATTCTGAGCAATCACAGCCTGTGCACTTACAAAGCTGTGGGAACATGACATAAAGTAAATGTGTGCCAACTGTGGGAAACATGACATAAAGAAGATGTGTGCTCCTATAAAATTGCAAGCCTAACAAGTGACATTTGAAAACCTCCTTTATGTGCGCAAATAGAACTTAATACTTAAAGCCTAGTTTTAAACATAAATATCCTCCGGGCGGTTGGGCAGTCTCTTAGCAACTAATCCACCTGTAGCTACAGAGAAGGTGAGTATAATTAGCACACACTGAATGTTTACCCAGGTATTTTGATTTGATTGTTGCATGCAAGGCATCTTGCTTTATGATATGTGCTTACCATTATACACAGTGAATATTTGAAGATACAGACTCAGAGAAATGAACAATTCCTAAAGCCATGCTGTTAGATGGCTTTGAACTCTGGCATCCAGCTATAAAACATATGTGCCCAGACATGCAGACCAGGATTTATTGCTTCCAAAGTTGCTTCAGAAAAACCTAAAGTTGAAAATGGATGAGTGTCAAGAATCTGAATATAAATCTCACCCATACAGCTGAGGCTCACTAAATCGCCCTGATGGTGAACAGTTTGATTTACTGATTTATTATACTCACTACTTTGGTAAGAAATGAAAAAAATGCCTCATTTCCACAAAAAGCACACCATGATAATTACCAGTAAGGGCCAGTAGGATGGCTCAACAAGTAAAGGCCATTGTCCCCAAATCTGACAGTCTGAATTTGTCCATGCATGCCGTGGACCTCCACAATCATAAAGTTACTTCTTGTGCACACAAAAGACAAACAACTCACACACAAATAAATAACTGCAATATTTTAAATTATGGCTGAAAAGGTGAATTGTGTGTTTATGGAACTTGTAGAATATTTTTTTCCGATCAGAGTTCGGCCGGCCGTAACTCCCCTAGTTAATATTTAAACAAGGAGAACACCTGATTTTTTCTGCTTTGACTTGACTAGAATAAGGTTTGTTGTGGGGAAACAGATATCAGACCAACTCCTGTGAAAATTTCTCTGTCCAGTCAAAACACAAAAATGTAAAAATAATTTAACTATTTTTCCCATACATTTTCTCCATGGAAACAGTTTCACTATTTCACAACATGTGACACTTGATGCAGCAATGGGGAAAAAGAGTAACCTCTCTTCCTCTTCTTAGTCAGTTGACTTTTATTACAGTCTCCCATGCCCATAACCCTACATGTTG